>BQNB010007311.1:52500-90840 GCA_026074375.1 Tanacetum coccineum | reverse complement strand
GTATTTCTTTCTCTTTCTTATACGGCAGGTATCTAGAGGGAGATTGGGCATGAGAGAGTGTGTGCTTAGGAAGTGACCTATTTAGCTTCCTTTCTTTATATCGCAGACATTTTGATGTGCTATACTATCTTGGACACATGTTTCGTCCTTTAGACTTCTTTTACGTTATTCATGTTGATCTCATAATTGGGAGCCGATGTTTGATTCCGGCTTTTCACCTTGTCCTATGTTATCATTTATGACTTTATGCCTTTATTATGCTTTGATATGACACCATGATTATGACGTTTCGGCATGCCGAATTAATTAATATTTATATAAGTATACATTACAAATTAAATAAGATAAATTAGGATAATGGCAAAATAAATATTGGTAAATTAGAAATCAGATTTTTAGTCATTTTAAAAGCCCAATATTTCGGCCTAAATACCTTATTATATTCCTTAAGCATTTTTAATTTGTAAAACTCTAAAACTAAAAACCACCGAAACCCTAATAAAATCAAAAGTGGCGGCTCAAATATTTTTCCAAGGCAAGAGCGATTTTTCTTGGGTGATTTGAAGGTCAAGGAGTGTGGGAAAAATAGTGGGAAGATTTTATAAGGCTTTGTTCGATTTTGGTATTGGTTTTGGGTTCGAATAAGCAACCGGGTTCATAAATTCATAAAATCACTAAGGATCATCCAAGGTATTTTTACAACTCACTTTTCATCCTATAAGTCATGGAACAACAATTGCTTATTCAAGTAAATGATCAGATTATCATATCACCTTTTCTTATTCCACGAATTTGAGTGAATATTATTTTACCGGGGTGAGTCCCTTTTACCCAAAAAATAAAATAAAATTTGAGTGAATATTTTAAGATCTCTTACTCTGATTCACCAATCAAACACACGACAAGCCATTGATTATCACAGAATATATTGTATCAGTTTGTTGGTATTCGGGTCTTGATAATCAAATATTGCCGGATAAATTCTTGCTCCGCCTAGCTGGTTTTCTTGGACAGGCTGCTGGTACTGCAGAAGAGCAGGCGAAGAACTTTCGTTGGGGTCTTCATAAGTCAATCCTCGACCATGTCATGTGTATACAGTTTACGGATGTTGCTCAGGTTGCGGATGCTGCACGCAACTTAGAAATCCTTCGTGACAGGGATGACTATGATAGGTCCGAACGTTCAGACAAGAGGTAAACCTTCAGTAATCAAATCTTTACGACCTTGTTTTATGTTTTACCTCCTTATCCTTATAATATGTATCGTTCAACTATTCTCCAGGCATAAGAGTGGAGACCAGTATCAGCCGGCCACTCAGCAGAGTAGTTATCGGAGTCACGGTCAGAATAATGACCGCCATGGATCCAACAGGCAGGGCGGTGGTGGTAACTACCGCAACAACAACAACAACAACAACCACAACAACAATAACAACTACTCTAGCGGCAACAACAGGTCAAATCTTAATCGTTATCGTCTTTATCTATTATATGATATGAATCTAACATCACGTCATGGTAACAGGAATTCTGGTGCTGGACGCGACCAAAGGAACAGAGGTCAGCAATCCCACCGATCTACCAACTCGGGTAAATCATTTGAAATAACAAGTTTATTCTCTATATGTCTCAAAGTTCATGTCTCACGATCTATCATTGAATCAGGTTCCCAGCAGTCCAGGGTACCCTCTGAGGGTTATACTCACCCTGTTTGCACCACATGTAGACGTAGACACCCAGGAGAGTGTCGTCGTGCTGCTGGTATTGTTTTAAAAATGCGGCAGACTGGCATTTCAGCGGGACTGCAAGTAGAACACTGGTGTAGTTCGTCTGGTCATGGTGACAAGAAGCAGACGCTTCAGGCCGTGTCTTTGCACATATCAGGATCAGGCCGCCAATACTTCAGGTACCATCACTTGGTGCTTAATTATCTTCGACGTGCAGTATTTGTTTTATTTGATAAGGGGTGCGACACATTTGTGATATCTACCCAAGTTTGGCCTCATGTTGTACTATGACACCTATATACTTGTCATGTATTATGTATATCCACGCCCATGAAAGATCCGCACGTATGACCCATGTATTAGAGTCTTCTCTACAGTTTGATGACAAGATTCGTTCAGTTAATGCACTTCCCTTGGATATGTGTGAATTTGACATAATTCTGGGTATAGACTGGTTAGCAGCACACCGTGCTACGATTGACTGTCATTCCCGTCGTGTTATATTCGGCGATATTCATGCTCCTGAATTTATTTATCCCCCCATTTTTGGTTTCCTTCGGCGAACAATCTATGAAGATCATTTCGCTTTAAAAGCACGTACCTTACTATCGCAAGGCTGTGAAGTTTTTCTGGCTTACCATTATGACGACCTTCTGACGTTTCTTCTATTCATGATCAGCCGATTGTTTCGAATTTCAGGACGTATTTCCGGAAGAACTTCCAGGAATACCTCCTATTCGCGATGTTGAGTTTAACATTGAGCTTATTCCCGGAGCTGAGCCTATCTCAAAAGCTCCTTATCGCATGGCACCGATTGAGTTAAAAGAGTTGAAGGATCAGTTACAGGAGTTGTTGGAGCGAGGTTTTATTCGCCCGAGTGTATCGCCATGGGGTAACAACCGGTTTTGTTTGTCAAGAAAGGACGGTAGCATGAGATTATGTATGGACTACCGTGAATTGAACAAAGACCCATTACGTAATCGTTATCCACCTTCACGTATCGATGATTTATTTGTTCAGCTTCAGGGCGCTAAAACATTTTTCCAATGACTTGATTTACGATCTGGTTACCATCAGTTGCGAGTGAAAGAGCAGGACATTTCCAATACTGCTTTTCGCACACGTTATGGTCATTATGAATTCTTGGTTATGCCTTTTGGTCTCACGAATGCTCCAGCTGTATTTATGGACTTGATGAACCGAGTTTTTCATGAATTCTTGGACAAGTTCGTCATCGTGTTCATTGATGATATTCTGGTCTTCTCTAAGTCTAAAGAGGAACACGAGGAGCATCTCCGCACTGTTCTACAGATTTTACGACAGGAGAAAATTATATGCCCAAGTTTCAGTGCCGAATTTTGGTTGAGTAAGGTGGCATTTCTGGGTCACATTGTTTCAGCAGAAGGAATTACTATGGATCCGGCGAAGGTTGAGGCTATCACCAAATGGCCAAGACCGACGTCTGTGACCGAAGTACGGAGTTTTCTTGGATTAGCAGGTTATTACCGCAGATTCGTAGAGGTTTCTCTATGATTAGCCTTACCCTTAACCAAGCTTATGCGAAAAGGTGAGAAGTTTGTATGGAATGAAGAGCGAGAAAAGAGCTTTGAAGACTTAAGCAACGTTTGGTTTCCTCGCCTATTTCTTACTCTTCCATTTCTTGTCAGGTGGATTTCAGATTTACAGTGATGCTTCTAAGAAGGGTCTTGGGTGTGTACTCATGCAGCATGGGAAAGTGATTGCCTATGCCTCACGACAACTAAAGCCCTATGAGGTTAACTATCCTACTCATGATCTGGAGTTAGCAGCCGTTGTCTTCGCTCTCAAAATTTGGAGACACTACCTTTATGGCGAGTCGTGTGATATTTTTACCGATCATAAGAGCCTTAAATATATCTTCACGCAACGAGAATTAAATATGAGACAGAGGCGTTGGTTGGAGTTATTGAAGGATTATGACACCAACATTCAGTACCATCCGGGTAAAGCGAATGTAGTGGCTGATGCTTTGAGTAGGAAGTCGGGAATGATAGCTGGCATCAAGGTGGAAGAAGAGATTATTCGTGACCTTGAGCGTTTGGATATCGAGTTATGTGTTCGTGGACAGAATGGTTTCTGGGCTAGTCTGAGGGTTGAGCCTAACCTAATTTCTCAGATTAAGGCAGCTCAGAAGGATGACGGAGAAATCTGGGCAATTATTCAGAATATTGATCAGCAGACCGAGTTTCGCGTTGATGACGATGGCATTTTATGGCAGGGTACTAAATTATGCGTACCAGAGGATCCTACACTTCGGGAAGCCTTGATGACTGAGGCTCATAGTTCTCCATTTTCGATTCATCCAGGTTCGACGAAGATGTACCACGATCTCAAGCAACACTTTTGGTGGAGTGGTATGAAGCGCGATGTGGCTACGTTTGTGTCAAAGTGTTTAACATGTCAGCAGGTTAAGATTGAACACCAACGTGCAAGTGGGCTATTGCAACCGTTAGAGATTCCTGTTTGGAAGTGGGACGAAATATCCATGGAATTTGATCCGGGTTTACCACCGGACTCAGAGGAAGCACGATTGCTAAACTGGGTGGTTGTAGACGCTTGACTTAAATCAGCACATTTTCTTCCTATCGTAAGGATTACCCCGTTAGTAAAAATTAGCAGAAATGTTCAACAAGAAAATAGTTCGAATACACGGTACTCCATCACGATCGTGTAGATAGAGATCCGTTTCACGTCTCGTTTTGGAAAGTTTACCAGCAAGCTTGGGGAACCAGGTCAAGTTTAGTACAGCTTTTCATCCTGAGACCGACGGACAGTCGGAGCGTACGATTCAAACATTAGAGGATATGTTACGTTCATGTGCTTTAGAATGGGCAGGAAATTGGGATGACTATATATGTCTAGTGGAGTTTGCCTACAATAACAGTTGGCATGCGAGCATTAAATGCGCTCCTTTCGAGATGTTGTATGGTAGGAAATGTCTGTGTCCTATTTTTAGGATCGGTCCGGTGAACGTATTCTTGAGGGTCCGGAGATGATTGAGGTGACTAATGAAAAGGTCGCCGTCGCCAGGGAAAAGCTTAAGGAAGCTCAGACTCGTCAGAAGAGTTACGCCGACAGGCATCGCAGAGCGTTAGAGTTCCAGCCGGGTTGACATGTTTTCTTGAAAGTATCACCTACACGTGGGAGTCAGGCGTTTTGGTATCAAGGGCAAGCTTAGTCCTCGTTTCATAGGACCGTTTGAGATTCTTGATCGCGTTGGTGAGGTTTCCTATCGTTTGGCGTTACCTCCTCAGCTATCTCATGTTCACAATGTGTTTCATGTATCATTACTCAAAGGTTACAAGTATCATCCTCTTCACGTTGTCTCTTATCCATTCGATCAGATCCGTGAGGATTTATCTTACACGAGAGACTGAGTTATTATAGAGTAGGACAGAGTCCTGAGGAACAAGACGATCCCTTTGGTCAAAATCCTTCAGGAGGAATCATCCCCGAGCGGAAGCACTTGGGAGACCGTGGAGTCTATACGGTATTCTTATCTCTCTTTCCTTCCCCATGATCTGGTATGTCTTTCAGCTGTATCTGTTTCTAATTCGAGGACGAATTATTCTTTTAAGAGGGGAAGAGTTGTAAAACCCACATGAAAATACCAGGAAGTTTAAAAATTTAATAAATAATAAAATCTTACAAGTAAACGTATGAAATTAATATATCACGACAAGTTATATTCAAGAAATTAAAATTTACGAAAAACACGAATACGTGAGAATACGAAAATTTGTCACGAAAAATAAAAGTTAATCTTTCTTTCTTTTTGGGCCTCCTAGCCGGCGCCCATTTCACAAGAAAAGGGCCATTTCATTTAATAATAAGCCCAAGCCCAAGATCTATAAAAATATATATCTAAGTATCATGTCATTTTAAAAAAAAAATAAAGGAAACCCTAATTACCCTAGGAGTCGGCCGACTATTCAACAAGGAGGAAGGAAGCCATTTTTGATCTTTTGGTTCGTGATCCATTGGTGTTTACGTGTTTCTGTACATTCCCCCATAGCTTCGTGTGTTAGTGTGTGTTGTATATTATTATGTGACACTACGTTTTTCCATTCCTTCCTTAATGCCTAGCCAGTCTGGCGCTCGAGCCATGCTGATCTAGATATGAAATAACATGAAATCATAGATCCATATATGAAATTATACAAGAAAAGTGTGTTAACTATGATGTAAAATAAATATTGCATGTTGCTAAATCATTACACTTGCTTGGGATTTAAAATAAAGGGGTGTTTGCTCGACAGAAAGGGTAGACGAGCCCTTGTGGCTCGACGCATGATTTTGTGGCCTTGGGATGTTGTCGTGTGGAGTGTGGCTCGAACAATGACCAAGCCGAGACCCTAATGGTCTCGGCACATGGTGGTTATTGGTCGGGGCTGCTGCCGAGTGAATCTTGGCCGAAACCTAGCCAAGCCGAGACCCCTTGGGGCTCGGCACAATTGCTTTTGTGGCCTCATGTTGAGTCGTGTATGGTTTGGCCAAAAAGGGAAGCAAGCCAAGAGCCTTAAGGCTCTCGTCATAAATCATGTTGGCCGAGTGGGTAAACAAGCCGAGACCCACAAGGGTGCTCGGCATTATAAGTTTTGGTCCGGTTGGGCATTGGTTGGTCGAACAAGAGAAGGGACGAGTCCCTAGTGGACTCGGCTCATGGGTTGTTTTGGTTTCGAGTTACGTTGTCACGTAATGTTTAATTTAATATGCGTCGTCTTTTAAAACCAAGTGAAATATTAAAACGAACATGGAATGTTTAAATCGTTCAGGGTGCGTTTGGTTTACGAGAGGTTTATAAATGGGCAGTGGGTTTGTGTTATATTTTAAAAAGGAAAAGTAGTCATTATCGTGTGGTTAGATTTAACAAGTACGGGTGTCGGGAAATTTATAAAACAAGTAAATAGATCACGAACGTAATTTATGTTTATACTTTAGTCCCTTAACTTAAATTAATTACGTTTAATACTTCTAAAATCATGAAAAATAACATTTATTACCCTTAACTATAATTAATTACTATTTATACCCTAAAGTATTATAATTGACATGAAAACCCTAACCTTATGATATGTTACATAATTACTATAATGGGAAACTTATTAATTATGGAAAGTGTTGAACACGGAAATAACCTATTTATAGAAACCTGCTATTAATGGAAACCTGCTATTTATAGAAACTTACTATTTATAGAAACCTGCTATTTTTGGAAACTTACTAAATAAGGAAAGTTATTATTTTTAGAAAGTCTATTTAGAGAAAGTCTATTTTGGAAACTTACTATAATTAGAAGCTGCTATGTTTGGAAAGTACCCAATATAGCAAGAATACTAATCATGAAAACATATAATTATAGAAATATGTTAATCTTGGAAGTACAATCAAGGAATCATGCTATTATAGAAAAGTTACTAAAAATAGAAAGTTACTAAAATAGAAAGTTACTCTAAAAATGGAAAGTAACCTTAATCATGAACAAGTAACTTATATATGTCCTTTAACATGTAGATCGCATTAAGCAGGAGTAGCTTCCATCTTCTTATCCATCTCTTTCCGTTACTGCTGGACATAAGGTACGGATATTCCGTCCTTTCAGTAAGGACATTCTTTCTTTTCATGATTCATCCCCAGAACTGCTATGCTTCCCCATTTTTATGTCTTTTGCCATGATCCCTTACATGTTGATTTCATGACTTATTCTATTGCCCGAGCTATATATACGCATGACCATGATTTACATGACTTACCACCTAGTCATGGAGGTACCATGACCGTGACACATGAGGCACCTGTGTCACGACTCTTTCGCGTTGAGAGTGATTTCACGCGGCGTCCCTTTTCATGTTACCAGATTATATTTCATGTTTGGCCATTATTATTCAGGGGCGTATGGGTGCATCCTAGTTTACATGTTTACACGTTCATGGTGATTGGTTGGTGTGTGCTCTACATCCCATCACATTGGAGCTGATCCCTCCACCCATATTATTATAAGAGGTCACCCCTCTATTACATGTTGAGGCAGCCCCTCTATTATATGCATGTATTCACGACATTATTATTATGACATGTATGATTATATGAGCTCGTGGGCATTCCTTATTATTTATGTTTATACTATCCATGATATCTCATGACATCTTTGACTTCACGTTACCATGTTTTACATGTTTATTTCCTATTTCCTTCATGACGTATTCTCCAGGTTTCCTCATGACACTCATGATCTTTCCGCTGCTTTATATTTATTATCCAGGATTCATACTTATTACTTACATTGTTATTATATCCGTTCACTGAGCGTTATGCTCAGCCGTATTTCTTTCTCTTTCTTATACGGCAGGTATCTAGAGGGAGATTGGGCTTGAGAGAGTGTGTGCTTAGGAAGTGACCATTTAGCTTCCTTTCTTTTTATCGCAGACACTTTGATGTGCTATACTATCTTGGACACATGTTTTAGTCCTTTAGACTTCTTTTACGTTATTCATGTTGATCTCATAATCGGGAGCCGATGTTTGATTCCGGCTTTCCACTTTGTTCTATGTTATCATTTATGACTTTATGCCTTTATTATCCTTTGATATGACACCATGATTATGACGTTTCGGCCTACTCTCCGGAGCGGGTTTGGGTCGTTACAGTGATCAAACCTTCCCAACCTATTCCCTTAGAGAACGATAACAACCCCTAGTCTTGCCTATACTACACTGCAAGGATTAGGTACACCGCCTAAGGAGTTGTAAAACTTCTTGTAGAAGTCATTTACGACCATCACATCAATAATTACATGTCATTATGATGTTTGTAAGTGAGAGCTGTTGAAATGTGATCTTGGCATGATAAACAATTGTATGGCTTAACTTATGCAAGCCTTTAGAGTCACAAACTAAAACACTTGGACACTATTTATTATAATGTAATATATTGTATTTACATTATAAAGTAATATAACTATTGTATTTATATTATACACTAGCATCGGCTATTCGAGGAATGAGATTTGGACTTGACGTTTATTATTTTATTTTGGTAACCTGGGTGTAAAACCTAAAAATCTCAGCAAGTGTAAAATTACCAAAATGCCCCTAATGCAAGAAAATTTCATAAAAGCTTAAATAAAATTCATTTAAATGTTAGAAATAAATGTAACTTTTTGGTAAATAATGTTCGGACTGTCGTTTAGGCTACTAACGATGATTCAATAACACTAAACTTGCGCCATTGGATTCCAAACAGATTTTCCCATGAAAAATGAGTATTTACATGACTAGTTTTAAAAACTTTTTTAAAAAAATTATTAAAACATTATTAATTATTTGTTAGTCATGGGTGTCTCGTGCAAGCTTGTTCTTAAAAAAATACAACTTGACTTCGAAACTGCGTTTTTATCAATGTTTCTGAAAATAGATAAATAATTTATTAAATATTTTTATTAATAAAAATATATTTAAATATAATTTAATTATTTTTATGTCCGACGCTTGTCCTCGTTTTCTAAATTTTGCGAGGGTATTTCGGAATCATTTTATGCTTGTTCTCAAGGTCTCGTGTCAAAACTAAAAAGTTTGTCCGGATTGGTCGTTTTACATCAAATTGCTAGAGTCCGAGTCGTGAAAACGTATTTAGCGGTCTTTTTTGATAGCTCGACTTCGGAAAATCTTCATCGTTTTCAAGTCAAATTAGATAATAAATAATTGCACATAGAAGATATTTAATAATAAATAATGATTATTAATTTTAAATAATTCCAAAAAATTACCGGTTACACGGTAATCGTTTTTATGTGACAATAAAAGATCAAAAGTCAAAAAGTCAAGTCGGACCCGAAAAGTCAAAGGGTAAAATAGTCATTTAAAATTCTAAAACTTGCCGGTTGTTACAAATTCTGTCACAATTAAAGCATCCGCATAAAACATCCTTATTTGCTTATATAATCATCTTAGGATTAAAGCAATGGTGATCTGTTAAACCCTAGCTCATAGAGACTTTACCCCATTTAACCGCTTAATGACAGTTTATACACAATATTACCACTTGTCGCACTATCTAATGTAATCAAACATTACTTTGTTAATTATCTAGGTCACCTGCTATCTATCACGACAATAAACCATATGGCGAATATCCCAATTAACTAGTTAAGCCCGATAGGGTATCCTAGAATACAAGGTCGATTTTTAGAAAGACATATTTTGTAACATTATTCTAGATGTATAAAAATACATATAGAGAGCTATCCCAGACTCTAGATCTACTTGGTACGTGTCACTGGATCCAGTTGAATGATAGGTCGCATACAAAAGCGTGTAAACAAGTATAAATTGATAAACATAAACAAGCATACAACGATAAATCAAGAAATATAGATAAATAAATACCAAACATTCAGATCTTCATAAGTAAATGCTAATACCCGAAGGTATTTGCCTTCAACGCATAATAAATATAAGAGGCAATTAACTAGCCAGAAACTAATCGAGTAACGAATGATACCAAAAACCAGAACGATTATTAAAAGTATATTACGAATTACACTTGTCTCCTATGGAACTGATAACGTTGCTACTCGACTCACTTCTGCTCTTTTTCCTCCTCTGAAATCAACTTTTAATGGTTTAGGTATCGAGAATATGATTTTGCAACTTAAGAAAACTTGTTTGAGAGTTTTCTATTTATAAGGTCTAGAAGCGATTCGATACGCGTTCCTAGTTTTGATACGCGTAATGGGATTCATTGGAGTAGGGCGAAGCTTGATATCTTCCAATATCACATACTATATCTTGAATACAGCTATTGAGTCTCCTGGATATGGCGTTTTGACTTTAAAGATCCTCTATGGTCTATGGTGAGTGCAGGCACGGATACGCCGTATCTTCCTTGATAGATACGGCGTATTGGTCTTCAGAATAGTAATCTTCAAAATATCTTCATTTAATCTCCAGAATGCGCGCCTTTTGCTATCTTTCACCAATTACTCCATAATTACTGCAATTCTCAAATAAACGATTAAGTAACAATTCTTTGCAATAACTACACAAAATGGGTTAATAGTATGAGATAAATGACGCTATAAAATAGACGTTATTTGATGTCATCAAATATCTCCCCACTTGAATTCTACTTGTCCTCAAGTAGCCTTTAGAAGTTTATAAAAATGTATCCCTTAAGGATATTTTTCGTTAAAGCACTTATTCGATCTATTACAAGTACACAACCAAACACCTCACGAAATAGAAGATGAAAACACTCAAATCACTCAACTAATCATGTGTAACAAGTAACTAATTCACGTCAATTGCTCGGATGTGAACGAGTATTCTATCATAAAACTTGCAAAGATATACACTCCACCGCTAAAGCTAAAGTGTAACAAGTTTATAAGGTAAATAGGGGATTTTTATGGAAAGGCCTTACGTGATCATTCTACAATCTTTCCCAGAAGTACGCAACTCCAACAAGGCAGTCTAGCACACATAAACTGCCATAACGACGGAATAGACATGTGTGGTCGATCACATCCATCCTCATTCGAATTGTAACCAACGGTAAGTGATGAAGAATAATATAGGATAGGAACCTCTAACTTTCACCAAAGTCATAAACCACCTAAGTACAAGACATGCACGCATGCCGGTGAATGACTTAAAAAACAGTGCATGTTCGTATGAAACTTTAAGAAATTAAGTACTCCTCATTTCGCATTAAAAACCAGTTGCAAACATTAGGGGTGAGGGAAGTAAATTGTTGTTTACATAAAACTCAAGAAACAAATCGCTTAAGACTTAAGATACAATTCTAGACATTATTTCCCGACCGTTCCATGTACAAAGACACAACTATTTATACAACCGTCTTGATCATCGATCAAAAACAACAACCTAAGTTGGCGTTCCCATAAAGGTCAACTTCCCAATTCATCCCATAATCTTGTACATACTACAAGGCAAGTGGCGATTCTTTCCACTTTGTACAATACTTTACATCGTTGATTTTTCAAGACTATCAGACGAATTAATCGATCCTTCGTGTAATTCCTTTGGTAATATCCTTTGCAGAAAAGATTATTTCAACTTTCTCTTTCCTTTGTAATTTTTCTCATTTTTTTTTGATTTTTTAGCCAACTATGCTTCAAATCTCGGTGTAGTTTCACCAACTTCACGATTATAATAATTCCGGATAATTCCTTCGGTAGTTCTTCGGACTCACCATTAATTGTGATGGTAGTAAAATTACATGAGCTTTGACTACTAATATACATTTCATTTGCAATGTTAAATTTACCAACCAAGCAAAAATCCAAAAATATAAAATGACTACAAACCATGAAATACAAACTTTACACTTTAATCAACTATACAACTGTAAATTAAAACTAAACTCTAACAGGGAAGGTTAAGAGTAAGGTGTGTAACGAAACAAATAGTTTGGTGTAAATTCTAAAGGATTGGATCTACACGTTTTGTTCTAATGGATCTTCACTCTAAAAGAGAGTGAAAAGGGTAAATGAAGGTAACCAACCGTGTAATTAGTAATAAGCAACAGTAAAGGCGAATGGATGTAATCTAAAATTATCAATTTGACAAGTTACTCCATCTAAATCCATAGTACTTATCATGTGCAGTCTCGAATGAATATACCAGCCAAGTCAAAAGTCTACAACCTCACCTCGGCAGCACTCGCATATTTTTGTGGAATTTGTAGTACATTTATAAACAGAAAGGCTAATTCCTCAAAAAGAACAAATCTACAAGGTTATTGTGTGCGAGTTATTAACATGTAATTCACAAAAGTATGCTTAAAATTTTTTTAAATTGATCATAATTTAAAAGCATTTTTAGGTCTGTTAATGTGAAATATAGGACATTAAACATTTTAATTCGCACCCCCCCTGGGAATTATCAATTTTCCTCCTCGTTGTATATAATAAAAACATTAAATACGGAAATTAAAAGAATTAAGAAGGAGAAACTCCCTGATAATTGCCGGTAATTTCACCAATGCGTTTATATGAGCAAAATTCGTGTTGAACAACCGCCTTGAAGTTTCAAAGACTCCAACACTTCAAAATCTCAGGATATTTTAAATTCTCCACAATATTCGTCGATATTTCTTTCAGACAGGTCCTGTAGAAAATTCACAGAAAACACATGCAATTCTATCTAACATGTATTCATTGGTTAGACCGGAAATAAATACCTAAACTGTACAGAATCGATACGCCGATATCTATTCCCCAGTATACGTCGTATTTGATACCTTTATACGCTTATACAATTAATGAAAACAGTCGTATAGACTGTGCTGAAAATAAAGACTCGATAACGTCCAGATAGTCAATACGCCGTATCCCATGGTTTGGAATACTCGTATAGACATCTGGGAAGACAAGACTCGATGAAATATTGCAAAACACATTCGTGGGTTGTCTCCCGACAAAGCACTTTTTTTACAGAAAATATTTAAGTTAGACTTTGCCCCAATCAAATCAACCATCCTTATAGAAACAATTTGGGGTCGAACGGAATGCCAAATGGCACCTAGACAAATTCTTGGATTAGAAAATGAATGCCATCTCCCATTGTTAAGATGATTCTAAGTCATATAATTAAAATTTTAATTCCCTGATAAAGTTTTAGTTTTTGAAAAATTTATTAGATGTTTCATGACTTGTTTTCAAAAGCTTATTTGACCCATGTTAATAGGAACCAACATCGGTATTTATTACATCAAGTAATAGTTTGACAGATAAATCCCCAAATAATGTTCAATATCGATTATTCCATCAATCCATTGTCCTTATACCTATTTTAATCATCGAGAAAAACTACTTGAAAGGAAATATATCATTAAAGTTAAAACGTTTTGCTCCCCTTCATCACAATCCGACTATGATTTTCATCTTTCAAATTATATCTTCGATGTGTTTGAGGACTAAGTCGGGTCAGTTAATAAATACTGATTAATGACTTTAGAGCATCATGTAAACGATGGCTGAAAATCGGTCTCAAATCATTAAAGAAGTCTAAATCATCAATATAACTGGTCGTAGGTTTGGGTGGCGGAAAAGAAGGCATGACTTTTTCATTATCATTTTCTGAATCCGTTTTCAAATCGTTGACAAAAATCATTTTATAGGAAAACGAGTTTTTGTCCACAATTATTATGTAATCCTCATCATCGATTCGTCAAATGATATTCTAAAGTAGATTTTCCATCATTGACAGTATACTTACTTGAGATTATTGCACTAAAGTACTTCCTGAGTGCAAATGAGGCCTCGTAAATGATTAGTGGCTGTAATTCTTCACTTCCACAGAGCTATAAGGTCATGAGATCGTCATCAACCCTGTTTTCCCATAATTAGCAGTTTGCCATTTAAACCACCTGACCACGCCGTACGTGCTATTTGGCTTCTTCAAACATGATGTATTCTTCCATAGTCATGTTGAAATCATCAATCCTGAAATAATCTTACTAGAAGAGCTATTAAATAACCAATACGTTGTATTCAGTGAACTGAATACACCGTATCACACAATCATCAAAAACAGAACAAAATACAAAATACATAAACTCACACTAATCCCTAAGGGTTAGATCTAATCCTATAATGTTAAAAACCAAAATATCAAATAAACAGGCAAGATTAATTTTCACTCCCCGCAGTGGCGCCAAAAACTTGATGTGTCGTTGTGTGGTGTATTATTTATTGATTTCAAGATCTTAAATTTATAATTTGCCGACTAAACCAAAAACATCACTTAACGGGGCCCAGTGTACCCGTACGGTAGTAGTTTCGTGGTAAGTAGGGTGTCGAATACTTGAAGCGAGGTTAAATCTATCAATTTAATTAATATCTTGGTTATCTAATCTATGTTAATTATACTCTATTCTAAACCTATGTCAGTCTTAGTTCCTAATTCTAATGGGAAAAGGAGGTTTTCAGCCTGAGAAACTGGCACGGTTTGGTTGGTGACTACAATTAATTCAAGAAACTTTAACCCACGCGAGCTAATTAACAAAGGATAAAAGAGCGGTGGAGCCAAATATAAGAAAACTGTATCAACCATTATTAATTCGATTAGAAAGTTAGTTTGTTTATTAAGTATGGTTTTTTCTCTCGAGGTGGCATATCATTCTTAAGACTTAGGCGTTACATGCATCCTAAGAACTAGAACACAATTATTCTGTCACAATAAAGCATCCCGCATATAGAATCACTATTTGCTGATTATAATCTATTTTAGGGATTAAAGCAATGGTGATCTTGTTAAACCCAAGCTCATAGAGACTTTACCCACTTACCGCTTAATGGCAATTTATACACTAGTAGTCCACTTGTCTAACTATCCAATGGAATCAGAACGTTGCTTGTTGAATTATCTAGGTCACCTGCTAGTCAACACGATCAATAAACCATTAGCAATATCCAATTAAACTAGTTAAGCCTGAAGCGTATCCTAGACACAGACTTAGAAGGACAATTAATTTGTGTAACAAATTATTCTAATTTATAAATAACTATATGGAGAGCATATCCTAGACTCTAGAATCACTTGGTCCTGTCACTAGATCTAGTTGATGACATGTCGCATATAAAAGCGCGTAAACAGTTAAAGAATAATAGACATAAAACAAGCATACAAACAATAAATCAGAAATCAAGATAACAAATACCAAACATTTCAATCTTCATTATAGATGGCTAATACCTGAAAAGTATAGCCTTTAAACGTCATAAATCAATACAAGAGTAATTATTAGCCAAGTAAACAAACGCGAGTTAGAACAATGATTACACAAAAACTGAACGATTAACTAATGTATACGGATACACGTTGTCTCCTATGGAAATTAATAATGTTGCTCGACCTCTTCTGCTCATTCCCTTCTGAAAATGACTTTAATGGTTTTAGGTATCGAGAGATATATTTACACACTTAAACTCGTTTTTGAGTTTTCTATTATAAAGTTCAGGATGTCGGTCGATATGCGTATCCAAGTATTGGATACGGCGTATTGGGGATTTCTTGGAGTAGGGACGACGCTTGATATCTTCTAGACTATTCACATACTATTTCTTGAATATAGCGTATTGAGTCTCTCTGGATATGGCGTGTTGAGCTTTAATCCTTTGTGGTCTTTGGTGAGTGCAGGCACGGATACGCCGTATCTTCCTTGATGGATATGGAGTATTGGTCTTCAGAATAGTAATCTTTAAAATATCTTCATTTAAGCTCTAGAATGCGCGCCTTTTCTATCTTTCACCAAATACTCCAATTTACTACAAGTCACAAATATTAAAACCGATTAAGTAACAATTCTTTGTAATAACTATACAAAATGGGTTAAGAATATGGGATAAATGACGCTATAAAATAGACGTTATTTGATGTCATCGGAATGTCAGATCAGTAGGTTTCTTGATTTCTTCGTTTAAGCTCCAAAATGTGCGCCTTTTAGCTAATCTTCACCAATTGCT
This sequence comes from Tanacetum coccineum, assembly GCA_026074375.1. NCBI lineage: Eukaryota > Viridiplantae > Streptophyta > Magnoliopsida > Asterales > Asteraceae > Tanacetum > Tanacetum coccineum. The sequence goes on along the minus strand of BQNB010007311.1, from coordinate 74,587 downwards.
CCATAATTACTGCAAATAACTAATATAACAGATTAGTACCAATTTATGCAATAATTATATCAGATGGGTAATATTCATGGAATAAATGATGCTATAAAAGTAATGTTATTTGATGTCATCAAATACTCCCCCACTTGAATCCTACTTGTCCTCAAGTAGACTTTAGAAAGTTTTGTAAAAATGTTTCCCCAACCTAGTTTTAGGCTTTTTTTCCTTAAGAGCGATGTTGTTTTCTTGTTAGATTACTAACACACAACCAAACACCTCTACAAAATATGAAAATGAAAACACTCAAATCACTCCACTAATCTTTGTGGTAACATGTAACTATTCCATCGATATTGCTCGGCTCATGGACGATATATTCTATCATTGGCTTGGTAAGGATACACATCTCCACCACTAAAGCTAAGGAGTAACAATTATATAAAGGTAAATTAGGTTTTATTTTTGAAGGTTTAAAGGGTTTGATCACTCTTTTAATATTTATCCATACCAATATTCTAGAAAAGGTGACAAAGACCATACATACACACCTATAACGATGGGATAGACACACATGACTGCATTCAAACCTTAACTCGAATAAGCTAAAGAATAGGATTAGTAGTATTCGCCAAAGTCGTAAACTAGCAGGGGTGACAAACCACATATACAAACCCGTAACGACGAGATAGACATATATGATTGCAATCATTCCCCCACTCGAGTAAAACCAAGGGTAAGACCAAAGGATAGAAATTAGGAAAGGCGGACAAAATCACACATACATGACCGTAACGACAGAATAGACATGCATGATTGCTCACATCCTCATTCGAGTAAGACCAAATGATAGAAATTAGGAAAGGGAAAATAATTGTTGTCGAATAAAATAAAGCAAATAGATATAGTCCTAGGCACAATGTAGCTAGTTACTTTCCCGACCATCCCTTGATAAAGACACAAATTGGTAGACTAACTCACATTTTCTAACACAAAACAATCAACGCTTTTGAAGACACGAATCAGACTCAAAGAATATCTCGATCAATAGATCAATAAAGACAACCTAAGTTGGCGTTCTCCATAACGGACACCTCCCAACATCACTATTTCAACTCTAGTGGCAAAATTCACCACTTTAACATACTTTTTACAGTTGGTTTATATTAAACGTATCAACTCTAATACAACAATACCCCACAAACAACTTTTTTTGTATTTTATTGTATTTTTGATTTTTTTTTCTAACGTATGAAATGAAAATAAAACTAATGTTAGAATTTTCACCATTTCATGACACGATAAATCTGAATAATTGATATCCGATCATAAGCACGATGTATAAAAATACCACTAGCGAACTATACTTTACATTCCGCTTTTGCATATGCAGACTAACCCGACCTAACTAGAGATAGAAAATCACCATTGCGTTGTGAAATTTCCCAACCATACCATAGGTGGAAAAGATAGCCTCAACACACAGTAAATACAGTACTTTACACAAAAGTTACCAGCAATTGATTAAGGACTAATCTAATATGGTAAGCTAAGGTGTAAAGGTGTAACGAAACATTTGGGGTTTAATCCTAAAGGAATGGCTTCTACGGGTTGGTCCTAGTATATTACTCTTAAAATGAGAAAAACAAAGGGTTTTATACGGGGTTAACTAACCGGTGTTAGTTAGTCTAATTAAAACATGTATAAGCTTTTGGTGTAATCCTGAAATTTAAAGTTTAGAAAGTCACTCCATCTATTAAAAATATACTTATTATTGTGTGTCTCGAATAGATACTACCAAGCACCAATTCTAAAGTTTACTACAGTCACACGGCACACTCATATTTTATGGAATTTGGTAAACATTGTGGAAACAGATAATTCTAAATCCTCCCCCACTATATCTAAAAGGGTTTTTGTTGTGTCAGGTTATTAACTATTAATTTCACTAAGTAATGCTTGAATTTTTTTGAATTTAAGCATAATTTAAGCATTTTAATGTGAAAAAAGTAGGACAAGTAGCGTTCTAATTCTCATCCCCCCACTTAAATTATACAACATCCTCGTTGTAAAAAAATAACAATTAAAAAAACGATAAATTGAACAAGAATTAGAACAGAGAAACTCCCTTGATATTTGCTCGTAATTTCTCCAAGTGAGTTTATGACCAAAGAATGTGTGTGGAAATGCGTCTGATTCTATGCATGACTACAACACACATAAGATTCCATAAAATACTCCACCAACATCATCACTTTCGTTCAGAAGGTTCCTGTATTAAGCATAAGAAAACAAGTACAATTTCTATCTATGTGTATTCGTTGGTTAGACTTTGAAATAAAAACCTAAACTGTACAGGAAGTCGATATGCCATATCGATACCCTAGGATACGCCGTATTGATACCTGTAGAAAACAATCCTAAACAGTGGTCAGAGGTAAAATACGCTGTATTCATTTAATGAATACGCCGTATCGACAAATCTGACAATAAAGTTTAAAATACAGAAAAATAAAGACTGGATAACGTCAGAAAGTCAATACGCCATATCCATGGGGTTTGGATACGCCGTATAGACAGTTTGGGAAGAGATACTCGATAAGAAAATTTGAAAATACATTCCGAGTTGTCTCCCGGCAAACACTTTTGTTTATAGAAAAGTCTTTAAGTTAGACTTTCCCCAGTTTTATCCACCGTTAATAGAACTAATTTGGGACAAACGGGATGGCCAAACGCACATACCAGATCTGTAATTATAAAATGAATGCATCCCTTTTGTTAAGATAATTCCAAGTCGACGATATTAAAATCTAATTCTTTGTTAAAGTATTAGTTTTTTGAAAAATTTATTGATCTATCATGACTTGTTTCAAAAAGATTATTTGACCCTTGTTGTTGAGTTTTTATTACAATAGTAATTGGTTCGATAGATAAGATCCCCCGAAGAGTGTTCACAATTCGATTGTTATCATTATCGTTGTCCTATCCGATAAATCATCAGGTTAAATTACGTTAAAAAGAAATAGATCATGTAAGTATATAACAATTTGTCCCTCATGCATCACAATTCGACAATGATGTTTCATCAAAGTCTTTGATATGTTAAGGACTTACATAGTTCAATGTGAGAAATCTAATTCAGATTAGAGCATCATTGTAGCAATAGCTCGGGAACTCTTTCTTAAAAATTCTTTAAAGTAGCGAAATCATCAAAAATAACTGACCATCAGGTTTGGATGACGGAAACGAAGGCCATATGATTTATCATTATCATTTCCGAATCCATTTTTCAAATCGACAACAGAAAAATATTCTTATAAGGAAAATGAATTCTGTCATAAATATCCGTGAATCTATAATATAAAAGATAATATAAAGTCAATTTGATTGTTGTTAAGAGGACTTACCGTGGGTTCACATGAGAGCGCTACTTCAGATGTTAACGCGTCATTATATAATATAGCTGGGAATTCAGTTTTAACAGATTTAAGGTCGTGAACGTCTTCATCACAACCAATCTTACTATCTAGCATTTCCTATTTTATACACCTTACCATGCCTACGAGCTTTTTCTTCCTCAAGCTTGATATACTCATCCTTGGTAATGTTGGGGTCGTCCATTTCCTGTGATAAAATGGCTAGGAAAGAAAACGACCAAATAGACAAATATACCGTATTCAGTAAACTGAATACGCCGTATGGATGTTTGGAGTCGAATACACTGTATTGGTTTAGAAACAATTTATACGCCGTATCCAAAATGTTGAATACGCCGTATTCAGTATTCGACTCAGAAAATTACAGAAGACTGTAATAATGCAGAAAACACATAAACACACAATATGCAAAATATACAATGAAAAAAAAAATCAAACACACAAATATGCAAATTAATCTAGACTATTTCTACACTAAAACACTAATAAAATAAGAATTAAACAACTTCACTCCTCGGAAACGGCACCAAAAACTTGATGCGTCGTCGTGTAGGTGTTATTTTATATATCAAGTTTTACTATTTATATTTTGCCGACTTTACCTAAAATAACACTTTAACGGGCAGTGTACCCAATCAATTGTAGCTTCGTTGGTAAGTACGATGTCGATCACTAATATCTAGTAACAACATTTATGTCTATCAGTAATTTTTAAGTAATCTAAGTTATTCTTTATTCCTTTGGTTAAACCTATGCAAAACCTAAGTTAAACCTAATTCTAAGACGATAAAAGGAGGTTTTCACAGTCTGAGAGACTAGCACGGTTTTGTGGTGACTTAAACTCTACTTAACTACTCTAATGCATCAAAGAAAATATTAATCAAAATAAAGGAACGATTCAAGCCTAATTTGTTAAAGAAACTGATTAAACCATGATAATCCGATAAAAAGCAGGTTTATTTATTAGTGCAATGACTGTCGTATTGTTGTCCGATATATCATTCCTAGATTTAGACGGTACTTCTTCCTAAAACCTAGACATGCTAATTCTGTCACAATTAGGCACATCCGCATATATTATTCTGGGTTGGTTTGAAATCTATCTTAGAAGTTCAATGCGGGTGATCTCACTGACGACCAGCTCATGGAGACTTTACTACACTTATAGCTTACCGCCTTCTATATTACTAGGTAGTCCACTAGCCCCCATGCCACCTTCAAGGCAATCAGAACATTATTTGTTAATCCTAGTCACCCTCTATCCAACTGTTCACAAAAACCTTAAAGGGCGTACATGCACGATTAATTTAATGATTCTATTATTCCAGATATTTAGATTGCAGATATGGAGATATCCCGGTATCTAGCTAACTTTTTATTTATATTCCTAGACTTAGTTGAATGATAGGTCGCATACTTAAGAACATAAGCGAGTATAAATTGATAAACATAAGCCAACACACAAGCAAATAAGAGGCAATCGATATAAACAAAACCAAACATTAAATCTTCATAACCATGGCTAATACCTAAAGGTATTAGCCAATAACCACTATAATTACAGATACAAATGTCATAGACGAACAATTTAAGTTAAACTAACCAAAGTTAAAGAATGATACCAACAACCGAACTGCGTATTAGAGTATAAGGGAAATTACATGGTGTTTCCTTGGATTCAGAACTTTGCTTGACCTACTCTGACTTCTCAGCTAATATCCTCTGTGATTAGGGTTTCGAAAATATGGTTCAACACACCTTAAAGTCGTATTTAGGGTTTAGTATTTATAGCTGCTGGAATTAAGTCGATACGCTGTATCCGTTGAGGTTGATACGGCGTATTGAAGTTTCCTTAAAGTAGGGACCACGTTTGTCATCTTTCAGAATGTTCTTTGAGTTTATGCTTTCTTTGTACCGTATTATGCAATTCTGAATACGGCGTTAAAGTGATTGTACTTCGTGGTTTCTTGTAAGTAAGACGCTCAAATACGCTTTATCTCTTGATTGGATACAACGTATTGAATGTCAGATCAGTAGGTTTCTTGATTTCTTCATTTAAGCTCCAAAATGTGCGCCTTTTAGCTAATCTTCACCAATTGCTCCATAATTACTGCAAATAACTAATATAACAGATTAAGTACCAATTCATGCAATAATTATATCAAATAGGTAATATTCATGGAATAAATGATGCTATAAAGTGACGTTATTTGATGTCATAAAAGACCAATTCTGCTGACGATGAAGCATCTGTAATAATCAACCTTTAGGGTAGATTGTTAGGTTTAAGAAAAGTGTTTATTATTAGATGAATTGGTCTTTGTATAGTTTATAGTTTTATTAGTAATATAATGTATTAAAAGACTATCTTAGGTCAAAGTTAAGTAAAGTGACCAGTGGTTTTGACTAAGTTAGAAAAATAAGCAAGGATACGCAGTAAGTATAAAATACTCATCCTTAGGAAGGATATTTATACAAGTCTTTACATTTGTAACTTCACTTCTCCTCGCATTTTTGTTGTTTTTCCTTTTGGAATCATAAAACTTTAAAATAAGAAAAATACTCCTCCTAGCCCCTCTCGCCTCATTCTATAACTTTCGTATGAAATCTACTATGAAATCATGAATAAAACATAAATATTGATAAAATGTCAACTCCGCATACCATACTTTTACATTTTTTCCATAATGGTAGTTACATCAAAATAATACATTTGTAAAAAGTTCATACTTCGTAGAACATTTTATACAAAGTTGTTTTCCTATCGATAGATCGAGAAATAATAATAAGAGTTTTCTAATAAGAGATGTATTTTAGGTTAATAATTTAAAAAAGATTTAAGGTATTGAAATCGAAATAGGTTAAGATATAATAGGAATTTTGGACAAACGGGATTTTTAAGTTTAATTTTTTTTTTGTCCAAACGGAGGTTAAACAATAATATATAACAAAATTTGACATTTAAATGCATTCCGTAATACAAAGGTTTTGACACTAAAATAATGCAACTGTTGAAAACTATTGAAGCGTCATGCAAAAAAATATTCTAGAAAACCTTTCACTAGTGTGAATTATTGTGTCATTCCAAAGACGTATGACTTCAATTTCTTGCACTTAACCTTATCTTCAACATTACCAAGCTTTTCAACCAGCTTTTCCATTGTAGCCGTTCCTTGCTCCACACTAGAACGCACTTCATTACCTAAATCCAAGATCAACTTACCATAAAATTTATCCTTTGCTTTTCCTTTCTTCTCGACCAATGCATGTGCCGTTTTGCGTCTACACAATCGTCTCGAAAAATTAACCATTCGACCAAAAAGAGAGTCAATATCCCATCTCATAAAGCCAGATAGTAAACTATCACCATACTCTCGAGGAATAGCGGTAGTAGACGATTCACCTACCTCATAGACACTAACAGGAACAATCTCAATCTCAGACTCGACCGCATCCTCAACCTCAATCACGTCATTAGGTTCAGACTCGGAAACAGGTGGCAGAGGGTTAAGAGGATCCACCTCTTCTTAAGGATATGTCAACTCAGGCTCATTCTCATCTTCCTCTATGTTGACTTCCATATCATCTTCTTCTTCTTGAGGATCTTCTTCTTCTTCCTCAAATTCATCTTCTTCCGGGTCTTCGTCTTCATCTTTTATGATAGGCTCGAGAACAACAGGAACATCATTGTGTTGATTCGGCTCAACAACAGGTACATCATCCACATGATCGGGAGGAATTTCGTTCATCATGATAATCTAGAAAATATCATATAATACTTACTTAATAGCGTATCACTCCTTATTATTATCGTAACACTATTACCAAAATAACAGTTCGCATAAAAGAGCAACAAATAAAAATTTACAATTCGCGACATTCTCAATCTGCATATATCTTAATTATATTTCAAACATATATAGTATTAGTCATCATATAATCGCATGACATTCTATGCATACAACACATGCACAGATGTACCCACATATAACACTTTATGCATCCGACACACGCATAAATACCCATACTTTTCCAATTATACATATAACACATACGTAAACATAATTACACATAACAATTTATAAATGTACCTTACATGTAACCAATGGCAACGAGGAGTCTCGGCGTGTGTGTAGAAGCGTTATAGTTTAGGTTTTTCAAATAGACTCGACCAAGTTCTTTATATCTTTAGACTCTTGATATCACTTTGGTATCTAAAACGATTACAATCTGAGTTTTGAAAACAACCTAGTTCTCTACAACCGAAGCTCTGGTACCACTCTGTAACACCTGCCTCGAAGGGCATCGAATTGCGTAGTGGAAATTTTGCAATTTGGTGTTACTAAATAGCATCCTTCACCACGATAATAGAAAACGACCCTAATGAGACGTTTAAACAACATGTGTTCCATTATTATTCAGAGTTAAAGTGTGTTAGGTCCCACAGAATCGCAAACCACATCTGTTTACCAAACATTGAAGATAACTGTTTCAAATAAAACGACATTGGTGTTTTTAAACTAACAAACATAAGAAATTGTTTTTGAAAGACCAGAACACACAAGTAGTTTTTCCATAAAATCCATCACACGCATGACACCTCCACGCCATCGTTGCCTTCAGCCTTGGTTACCTGGGATAAAACATGTTTAAAAACGTCAACAACAATGTTGAGTGAAATTCATAGAGTTTAAAGTAATCAATAAGTAAGAATCTTTGAACACATAATTAGTTCTCGGGAAAACAAAGCAACAAATGCAATGTATAACAAGTTCTTTTCTTTCACGCAATAAGCTCATGACACCGAACGTTAACAATACATATGGCTTTTCATATGTTAAGGTGCCTCAAAACAAGATATTATTGTCATATATCTACTAATTTCTAAATACAAAATGTTCGTTTGACAGGGTGGTCACAAGGATTCAGACCCCAGACAGGGTTGTCAAACCCAATAGATCTATTTAATGCATTAGCGTTCACCTCACAAGGCAATTAACGGTTCATGAAATAAGGGACTTCGACAATAGCTACTTATGCAGAAACAATCTCATAATCGGGTCCAGCATACCATAAAATCATATGTGTTTGATTTATAAAACAAACATGTATCCCCCTTGCGGGTTTAAAAACATTTAAAACAGTTCAAAAGAGAGGCTATGAACTCACATTAAGCAAAAGATCCAATCAATCAACTTCAACAAACGCAAGAAAGTGCACGTCTAACCGTGACCTATATTATACATAAATAGCGGTACATGACTAAAACTATAATAGATCATATATTACATACTTTCATACATACATATTACTATTACGTATATACAATCATATACTAAAAATTCCACACACGTGCGACGCCTATACAATTCACATTGACACACGTAAACATATTACTACATATTCCTATTAAAGTTTTATTTTTACTAGTTACCGAAAGTAAGGATATATTATCGAATTTCATTTCTTATCAATTAACTACATTACATACCCTTTTGCTCATTATAGACTTCATTCAAAATTTACTCAAGTTTGACTTTCAAAAGTCAAAGTTCGTAGTTGATTTTTACCGAAATTTACCCAAACTTGATTCGGACCATTTCTTTGTTCGTTTTTAGGAGTTACAAGGCCACCGTATATTAAAAGGACTTAGTAATCGTACAGTTATCCAAAAGCACAAAATAGATTATCAAAAATTTCTCGACATGCTATGACTAAGTCAAACTTTCTGGTCAATAAGTCACCCAAGTCATACCAATCACTCTTTTTATAAAATTATATCCAACCTGTTTGAAACTAGCCTATAACATTGTACCAAAACTTATAACACATACTTGAAATACTTTCAAATCAATTTTGCACTTGAACCATCTAGTAACAATCATATACATGTAATAACATCTAATTAAATCAATACATAAACATAAATAAGTGCTCACAAAGCTAGATCAAAGTTTGATTTTTGTTTCCCCCTTCCTTTTGAAATCAGACGAACAAACAAATCAAGTAAACAAACCCTTTTCAACAAAACCAACTAGCTAATAACACTTATCTACCACTAGTAAACCTTCCTTTTAGATCAAAACTCTAAGAACACACTTGAATTTTTAACTTTCTCAAAACTCAATGCATGTAAGGTTTTCTTAGTGGGAAATGTAAAGGATTAAACAAGGATTAATATGGTGTATTTGGATTTAATTGCATGTAAGCAAATAATTTTTGATGATGAATTTAGTGTTGGTGTTGGTGTTCGAACGGCAAAAGGGAGAGAGGAGCAAGAGAAAACAAATTTTGGTAAAGAAATGTTATGTATGTATGTGTGTGTTTCTTTATATAGAAAACATCTTTAGCCATTTGACACCTTTAGCCCCTCCATCTTCAAGTCCTTTTAAAACTAGTCCAATATGTTATTTCTTTTACTTAAACTCGGCCAAATACTTGGGTCACACCACGTTTATAAATATTTTAAATTTGTCCCACTAGTTTTACTTTGAAACGTTTAATAATAGTTAAACCTCGTAAAACACGACCTTTAAACACGGTTTTTACAAAAACTCAGGGAAACGTCTTAAAATACAAAAATAACATATTTACGCTCTTAGAGCAATAATATAAATTTTTTTGACTTTCTTAGACGCTAAAATAATTAAAAACTCAACCACAGATTGAAATCACCTTATCAAAGGAAATTTCTATCAAACCTCACATAGCATAAACGACTATAACTATTTACGTAACTAAAATAACTATCTAGGGATAGACATTGACCTGAAACTTGAGTTGTTACACGTATTGACACCGACTCTAGTCCCTATAAATAGAAAACTCAACCCACTGCCCCCACCCCCCCCCGATAAACCCAATGACTCACCCACCACACTTCTCCACCCACCCCACCCCTACTCAAAATACTCGGCCCCCCGCTACGCCGGCGGACAAGCCCGCAATTTTCCCCTCCCTAGCGCCCACGAGACCTTCTTAACCTTTAGTCATAGAATACGTTTTGCGGTAACCAATCATAACTCACTATAGAATCACCTAGGAATAAGCCCTTCACATCTGTATTACATTAACAAGATTGAAGCACCTAATACTTACTGGAATTATTCAGCCATTATTCTGCAGACTCACGATTTGGTTTTGTATAATAATAATCGATTTCTTAATTATCATCGATGTAAGCTTTCTTTATATATGTTTACTATCATCTTATACATCTTTTGTATGCGACCTATCAATACCAGCTAGGATCTAGTATTACGAACCAAGATAATCAAGATGCGGACGCTCCGGTTGGCACACCATCTAATCACTGTACATTTATACATCTAGAATCATAGGATCACAAATAATGTCCTCAACCTTCGTCAGGATACGCTTCTGGCTTAAGTAGATATTGGATATTGCCTTTGGTTTAGTGAACAAGTTGACTAGCAGGTAAACCTAGATAATTCAACAAATAACGTTCTGATTCTATTGGATAGTTGAACAAGTGGACTACTAAAGTATAAATCGCCATTAAGCAGTCAGTGGGTAAAGTCTCTATGAGCTAGGGTTTAACAAGATCACCATTGCTTTAATCCCTAAGGTAGATTATAATCAGCAAATAAGGATGCTTTATGCGGATGATTTAATTGTGACAGAATTAATGTGTTTAGGTCTTAGGATGAAGTCCCGCCTAAGTCTAAGAATGATATGCCACATCGAGATAAGTAATCATTGCACTGAATAAACAAACTAACTTCTAATCGGATTAATGATGGCTAATACCGTTTTCTATTATAAGGCTTGACTGCTCTTTTATCTTCTGTTAATTTACTTGCATGGGTTAAAGTGTCTTGAATTGATTGTAGTCACCACCAAACCCGTGCTAGTCTCTCAGGCTGAAAACCCCCTTTACCTGTTAGAATTAGGATTAGAATCAACATATGATTAGCATAGGTTTGACTTAGATTAGAATTAACTCAGATTAATAAACCAAAATAATAATAAATTGAGAGATTTAACCTCGCTTCAAGTGTTCGACTCCCTACTTACCATGAATCTACCACCGACCGGGTACACTGCCCGTTAAAGTGTTGTTTTTGGTTAAGTCGGCAAAACATAAATTTAAAACTTGAATCATAAAAATATACACCGCACAACGACACATTAGTCAATACGGGGCATTATCGAATTTAATGATTTTTATTTATAACCCCTAAATGATTATTTATCTATTCTTGTTTGATGTGATACGTTATTTGTTTAGGGGATGAAAATCGTTTTTGGACTTAACGTATGCAATAATAGTTACTTGAGGGCAAGCAATGCCTAAGTGTAGGGGTATTTGATATTCTCTAATTTATACATATTTTTAGTGCTAAAATATCTCCATTTACGGCTAAATAAATAGCAAAAATTTATATTTTATTGCCTATATTATGTAAACTTGATATTTATAATGTAGGTAGTTTTATTTGGAGCATTGACTCAAAACTCAAAGTTTGAAAGATTAAACAGAGCTCGAACAAAGCCCAAGTTTGATCTTTAAATTAAAAGAAGCCGCCCCAGTAAGATAAGGAATAAAACCAGTTTATTCCATCTTATATCCTAAAAATCCACTTGGTTTAGCGGTAAGGTGGTTAGTATGGTTGGTGATGGTCCAGGTTCAAGCCTTGCCAGTGCTTAGTATTTTTAATTTATCCAGCCATATGCTGAAATGACAAGTTAGTCCTTGTTTGGACGCGCAAAAAGACCAAAATACCCTTTTGACCGTGGCTAGTTTGGAGCCATGTATATGTTGTCTTAGCCAAAAAGCTACCAAGTGGATATAAAAGGAACAAGTTAGCAGCACATAATTTGATTAATACGCCATATCTCATTTTTTCCCTTCTTCTTTCTTTTTCTTTTTTAGATTAGTTTTAATTTTAGTAAATTTGGTTAACTTTTGTAATGAATTATAGTATTTAAAGGTATTAATCTTTCACACATCTTTTCTTTCTTTTCATTTTAGCACACATAGTAGTTTTAGTTTAGCCTTTTGTATTAGTTTAGATTTTGTAAAAGCTTTTAGAGCTTATTGTTTTGGCTTATTGTACTAGCTTATTATTAATGAAGATGAAGATTTTTAAGGTTGGTGTCACTTAAGCTTATTTCTTTCTCTTATCCTTTTTTTCATATCTTACTTTTCTAGCTTATATCCAAATAAGCTCTTATATAGCTTACTTTTAGATTATTGAGATATAGCTTATTGTTCGGATAAGCTTGCTTATAGCTTATTCGATTAGCTTATTTCTAATATTTTTGTTTTTTAGTAGCTCTCGAATAAGCTTTATATAGCTTATTTCAAAAAGATTAAAGTTGTTAGCTTTTTCAAGTAGCTTATTGTTTTAGGTCTAGTCCTTAAATATACCCAATCCACATTCATTTTTCGAAAACAACAAATTAGTTTTTTGTGAATTTTGATTTATTAATAATAGATTTGTTGTTTTTATTATTGATCTAGTGTTAATAGCTTAATGTTTTTAGCTTTTTCAAGTAGCTTGTTGGGTTATTATTTTTAGATCTAGTCCTTAAATATACCCAATCCGTGTTCACTTTTTGAAAAGAACACCTTAGTTTTGGGTGGATTTGATTTATTAATAGGGGATCTATTGTTTTTAGTTTTGATCTAGTTTTTTATAGCTTAAAGTTGTTAGCTTTTTCAAGCAGCTTATTGTTTTAGATATAATCCTTAAATATACTCGACTCTCGTTCACTTTTGAAGAGAACATCTTAGTTTTGGATGGATTTCGATCTAAATTTTTCATTTTTAATAGCTTATAGTCCTTCATAGTTTAATCTCTAGCTTATAATTAATAAATTGTTCATTATAACCTTGATTGTGTTTTGATGTTGATGGAACCATTTCTACATCTAAGGCGTGGAGCTTAAGGGTCTTATAAGCTAGCTTATTTTCTAAAGTTGATAGCTTTTATAATTTTTATTAAGCTATTTTGTATATAAAGTTTACAACTTTATTAACTAATCAGTTGAGTAAAAGATAATAAAGAAGTAATCTTTAGTGTTTTTTTTAGTTAATAAGATCGGGTGGTTTAATTCGTCTCATTTCGTCATACGGGTTCTATCTTATCTTTTTGAACCGTAGTGATTTTAGTTTAATATTATTTTAAAAAAATATGCTTATGATTGTTAGTTTGATTTATGTTAGTTTAGTAGTTATGATTAGTGAGTAGTTTATTATATGCTTGTTAAGTGAGTAGTGATTAGTGAATTAAGTGTGCAATTAAAAGGGGTTGTTGATTAATAATTTTTAGATTATTTAGATTACTTGTTTGGTTATTTTGACGGGTAAAAGCCAAAAGGATAACTAAATATTAATCTAGTAATTAATACCAATATAAAAGGTTGTTTTCAAAATAAACTAACGTTGTGAGAAAATAGTTTTTTAAACGGGTACTAATTCATTAATAAAAACTTACCTTCACACTTAATGATCTTTTCACCTCACTTGACAAGCATATCCGTTAAATATATATTTTAGATCTTTTAACTTTTTAATTCGTAGTTTAAATCATTAGTTTAAAAACAAACCAAATATATTTGATAATCAAGCATTCAATTAAAAACATAAACGTAAATCTTTATTCATATCTCGCCATGGATTAGACTCCGGAAGATTAGATTATTACTTGTCCTCAAGTAATTCTTTTATCTAAACGGGAAACACTATAATATTGCTTTGACTATGTCGTTCGAGACGCGTCAGTTAGATGTTTATTAAACATTGTTGTTTCAATGTCTTGGCCTGTGTTTCAACTTGATGTGAATAATATTTTTTATATGGTGAGCACGAAGAGACTGTTTATATGAAATCACCTGAAGGGTATTTTCCTTCAGGTAATAAAGTGTGCAGGCTTAAGAAATCCCTTTATGGATTAAAGCAGGCGCCTAGACAGTGAAATGCTAAGTTGACTTCTACTTTGATTAAAAATGGTCTTAGTCAAAGTGATTCTGACTATTCTTTATATACCAAGTCTGATAAGGGAGTTTTCCTAGCTTTGTTGTTTTATGTGGATGATATTATCATTACTGGTAATAGTGTTTCTGAAATTGAGAAATTTAAAGTTATTCTTAAGTCTAAATTTATGATTAAAGACTTGGGAAAACTTAAATACTTTCTTAGAACTGAGGTTGTTGATACTAATAAGGGTATATGTCTTAATCAAAGGAAGTATGTGCTTGATTTATTGTCAGAATATGGTATGCTGGCCTGTAAACCTGTTAGTACTCCATTGTTGTCTAAAATGGTTATTTCTAATGAAGCTACTAAAAAAGATCTTGTTCTTGAAAATATTAATGATTATTGATTCGTTGACGGTATACACTTAAAATAACTCAAATGCAAGTCTCAACCAAATGCCCTTAACCAAGGCAAAAGGTCAAAATCTACACAAAGAGATTAAATATATAAGTAAGAATCAATAATAAAAAGATTCCGGAAGAGATATTCCCGGGTCGTATGTCCCAACGAGGCTGCAATTGAAAGTAATCCTGGTTTGATGAGAAATTGAATGATGGAGAATATATGATGGAAACACTGATATAATTACAACTAAAATTAATTAAATAAAACCTAATTTAATCTACGGGAAACAGATATAGGAAATGGGGATCTTAAAAACTACGGGAAACAAAATTAGTTATAGGGAAATCCTAAAATTAAATCTATACTAAAATACGGGGAACAGAATCAGGTATCGGGAAACCTAAATACTAAAAATTAAGAAAATAAATGCTAAATTAAATTAAAAATTAAAATTAAATTCTAATTAAGTTAATTTGAAAAATAAAAAAAACTAGAACTAAAACGGAGGTCGTTTGAATGCTAAACGAAAAGAAACGGTAAAACGCACTCGGTAAAACGGGTCTAAGACTGAATTTTATAAAAAATTAAACCTATACTAAATGTTATATTTTTCCTAGACACTAAATGACAAAAGAAAATTTTATAAAAAAGAAAAATATTTTTTTATTAATTTTCTGATTTTTTATGAATTTTTAAAGATTAATAACTAATTAAAACTAAGAAAATAGAAAAAGACAAAAAATAAAAGTTATAAAAATTCTGAAAAAATAAAATTAAATAAAGAAAAAGTTAACAATTCTAAAAATATAAAAATGCCCAAATTTTACTGAATAAATTAAAAGTAATTAAACTAATTAAAATTAAACCTAATTTATATTAATTAAATTAAATAAACTAACAGTGAAAGGACAGCAAGGACTAACGAGGTAACAACATACTAACAAGGGGAACTAACATTGGCAATCATAGAAATGGAATTTACACAAATGGTCCCTGAGCACCAACCCGATTACAAAGCAAGTCCAAACAGCTTATTATCAAAAAGCTATAAAAGCAAAGTTGTTAAGGGGCTCAAGGACAACATTTTTCTTAATAAGCACACTAGCTGAAATGAACTTAATAAGCCAGAAATGAGAGCTTTTGGGGCTGCAGAAGCTTATTTAGCTTATGAGCTTATTTTTCTTTCTTTTGGGGATTTAAGCTGCCAAATAAGCTACAACTATGGGGGACAGTTAATAAGGCTAAGGGGAGTCCTAAATATAAGCTATGGCTTCCTAATAAGCCTTAAGATAAGCTGAAATCAATAAGCTAATCTAAACAGTTTATTATAAAAACAGAAAAAGGGGAACTTTAAGCCTATAATAAGCTAACAAAATAAGCTTACTAACTAAAATAAGCTGCTAATCCTAAGACAACTACCTATAAGCTATGTTTAAAAGCAATAAGAACCTATGGCTTAATATTAAATAAGCTAGAAAAGTGGGGCTGAATTTAGGTGTTCAGCACCAGGGGAGGCTAGGCAGTGGCCAAGGGCACCAGGGGAAATGCAACAGTGGCCTAGGGGTACTTTTGGCTTATGAAAATAAGCTCTCAAGGGCTTATTTTTCAAAATAAACCACAAACAGATTTACAAGGTATGTAATTAAGCTTATATTCAAAATTTGGTTTATAAATGAGGACTTAATCCTGCTGATATTGGGGCTTAAAAATGACTATTTTCAAAAATCATGCATACATACTTGTTGACTCATACTTGGTCTGTCACAATGACAGGACAAAGGGGTGGGTAAATTGGCTAGAAACAACAACAAAAAGCACAACAATAGTGTGCTTAAGCTGCATAAGCAGCTTGAGCCCTTAAACTTGATTTGGCTTATTGAAAATTTTGACAGAAAGCAAAGGGGACTTAACAACTTATTTTTGCACTAAGAATTTTGATTAAGCTAACCTAAATAAGCCCACACACTCAGCCAAAGTTGGCTGAGTGAGTATGACCCATTAAAACACCCATTTGACCCATTTTTAAGGCTAAACCAAACACCCCCTTATTTATATAAAAAAGGAGTTTTAACTGATTTTTGGTAAAAGAGGGCAGAGATAATTGATTACAAGTTGATTTTAATAACTTTTAACACATATTTAAACAATTTAAACAGAATTAAACAGCTTAATTTATATTTCGAATTTCGACAATAGCAATTTCACAAACACTCTTAACTTTTATTAAAACTGAAAGTATTACAACAAAAACTTAAAAAGAAACTGAGTACAACAATTTTTAAAGCAAACTTAATTAAAATTTATACTAAGAAAGTAAAAACAGGGATTGGCAAAATTGTCTTGTTCTCTTCTCTTTTATAGAGGTCTTCAAAGACTTCTAGCTCTTGGGTTGTGTTTCTGTGAGTGTACAAAGCAATCCTAAGCAATCCTAACCCTTCGTTTGCTTCTTTTCATCTCAACCATTGAAGGGGGTCTTCGGGTTGTGTGATTGTTGAACTGGAAAGGTTATAGGGGTAATGGGGAGGTGGGAATTTTGATGTAGATTTTTGTGATGCCTGAGCTGGGGGAGATGTAGGAAGGGTACTAGGGAGGTGGTTTGGTGCTTCCTTTAGAACTGTTAGATTAGATAGAAGAAAGATTTTTTTTTTTTATTAGAAAAGAGAGAGAAGAATTTAGTTTAGATTTAGTTGTAGATTTTAGATTAGAAGATTAGAACTAGAATAGATTAGATTTTTTCTTAGTAGATTTTTTTGAAGAAGAAGGTTAAGATTTTTAGATTTAGAAACCGTGGGAGAGGGTGGTTTGAGGTTTTGGCGCCAAGGGGGTAAGTACCGTTGTGGTTGCAGGGTTTTAAAAGAGAAGTATGGGGAAGGTGCAATACTAGCCCTCCATCTTTCTTTTTCTTTTCATTTTATTTAAGCCCTAAAAACAGTTATAAACATTTTTGGAAAGTGACATGTTTGGTCCCCGTAGTATTATAAGAAAAGGGTTATAAGAGGTTTAAGGTAATTGCATAACAGGTCCCTCTGGTTTAATAGAAAAAGAAGTAAAGAAAGTTTAAGCAAATTGCAAAACCAGCCCTTGTGTTTGGTTTTTTCTATTTTCCTTATTAAAACAACTTTCAAACTTGGCACATTTGGCCCTTTTCTTTATTTTTTTCATTTTTAATTATAAAACAAGGTTTTAAAATTTACATTTTTGGTCCTTGAGTTTTATAAAAAAGGTGTTTTGGGCTTGGGTTTTGTGTTGGGCCCATTGGGCTTGTATTGGGCCCAATTGAGTGTGTCTGGGCTAGGATTGGGCCTTCAAAGTCTTCACAGTCTTTGTCAATTTGCACACAAATGGGCTGTTGAAATTGATTGAGGGCCCATTTGGTCTTCACAGTCTTCATAAATATACTATTGGGCTTTCCCGGCCCATCAGATGGGTTAAGATTGCATTCAATAGTATTCTTCAGTTCCGGCTCCGGTTTGACTGCTGATTCTTCAGTAATGGACTTTGACTTTGGCATTACCTTTTTGCGCTTTGGCCTAGATTTGCTCATTCTTTTCCATTCATGATCAGTTTGTCATTTGGCCTTGTTTTCTGCCTTTTTGATGATATCCACTTCCTGCACAATACAAATGCCAATACAACATTATTTTGGCATTTTTGTCTGCGTTTGTGGTCGTTTAAGTCTCGTTTCTTAGAGGGTAAAGATATGTGTAATTAAGCACTTATCAAATCCCCAAAACTAAGGTATTGTGTGTCCTCACGCAATGGTTATGAAGTAACATGTAAGCCCCGTTTTCACCATTTTCTGAATTTACTCTACTACAACTATAGATTTTTGGATATTCCTTATTTTTACAAGTTTGACTTTCTTTTTTTTTTTATCACTGGGTTCATAGAATGAGAAGCGCCCGTAGAGTGATCTAGGTGTCCTTACGGATAAATTATTCGTCTCAATTTTTCACAAGTTCCAAGCTAAGCAATTATACAAGATCATGTCGATATTAGTTTATATGATAAGCCCTCTTACTTATACTTGTGAAATTTTCAACTCACAACATGGATTACGATTCGTATGTGTGTATCATTTTAAGTTAACCATAGATCAACTTATTTTCATAGTCATTATTCAAGATGAATCTTGACTCAAATGCATCATTCTTATTAAGACTTAGTAAACTTGATTTCGAGATTTAAACTTTAGAACTTTTTGGCAACATTTTCATCATCATAATCATTTAGTTCTTTATAGGTAGGAATGCTTGGCTTTGTTTGATCCACTTCCTGTGGTGAACGGGAGTTGGATATAAAAACCATCGGACGGTGTTCTTATTTGAAAAACCCCACCCCGTTGGTTAGCGTATTTATTATCATTGTTTACGAGGGCGTTGTTATTCGTTGGGAAATCACATCAACACCGTATTCCAATATGGCTAAGGATTGGTGTGTAGGTTTGAACCCTCACCTAGCCTTTCTTCCAAGTGGATTTCACACGGGACACACCAAAATCCCTAGAAGTAAAACGTCTTAGTTTGAAACCCCGCCCTCTACGTTGCTAGCGGAGTAGGATATCACGACACATCTTTTACTTGCTCCATAATATCAACTGCATGCTTCATTGGCAAAATTTCAATATTCATGCATTTTTGCATTCATATTTCATTCATGCTTCTTTGGCATTTATCTTTTAAATCACTATAAAATCTCGCTTTTTTTGGTGAGAAAACTCAAGTTAAAATTTGAAGCTTTTTCTAAACATCGATTGACTTAGTTGAATTAAATTGAGTACGTATGATTAGGTGGATTAGAAATTCACGGGAGAGAAAACCACAAGTTACTCGTATAAGTTTTTAGAAGAATCTTGCTTAGCACATAAACTTATATTTAACTCTATCATTTCTCGTTCTTCACATTTTTAAAATTCAAAGCAATAGAATTCGTGAAAGCTTGGCCTAAAGGAACTAGCTAGGGCTCAACACGCCCGATCAAGTCAAAAATTATTCTTATTCTACCCAAAAGAAAAGCAAAACTGCGACAAAACACTTATTATATTTTTGAAAAAATTTCAATTTTTTCATTTTTTTGGTATTTTGGTGGTAAAAAAAAAAATAAAAAAAAAAAAAAAAAAAATAAAAAAAATAAAAATAAAAAAAAAAAAAAAAAAAAAAAAAATAAAAAAAATAAATAAAATAAAAAAAAAAAAAAAAAAAGAAAAAAAAAAAACGGGTTTACGTGGTAACAATGCTGCAGGCAACAATCAAATCGAAGATACCCCCCCCCCCAAACTAGAACTAAACATCGTCCTCGATGTTTTGAAGGGTACTACATTAATCCTAAGGCCATTTATGAGGTATGCCAAAAGATAAAACGTTAGTCGATAAGATTAGGATATCGGATTCCCAAATGAAGCTGAGGATGTGAAACTCTTGATGAATGACAAAACTGAGAGTCTTCACAATCCGGGCAATCCTGGACAGTAAACAATAACAACAACATGGAAAACACGGGTAATGGAAAAGACAAGTTATCTTACACAACAACAACACTTATTACAACTACGGATAAGCATGGGGTGCCTCCCACGAAGCGCTTGTTTAGGGTCGCGATGCTTGACCCATCACAAGGATTTATTGATCCTTGGGGAAACAAGGGAATTAAATATCTATCATCGGACTTCATTCAAGTGACTCTTTCGATAAGTATTGGATTTTATGAAAGTTCCCACTCCGATGAGATACATCCGGCTTAGAAGAATGATACTTTTGCAAATTGCCGGGATCCAAATACTGGTGTCTTCATCCCCACAGGAGAGAAGAGAAGGCGGAATAACCGGATAGGCAAGAAATGGGAGAAAGATCCATACAACATAAGCGAAAAATTCACTAGTGGGTATGAAATCTTGCTCCAGGATGGGATGGGTGGGTAAAACATTAGGCACATCTACGGGGATGTCTTCCACCACATCAATGGTTGAATTTCCCGAATTGGGATAATCAACTGTTTTTTAACTTTTTATACATTAATAAAATATCCCTATGCTATTTTTTATTATTTTTCCTATCAACATAAAACGATTCGAACTCGGGAGGGAAATAGATGTATCGTCCATCTAAGGAGTCGACTATCTTCACTCCTCAATACCTTGGTGTTTTGATCCGTATCAGCAGAAACAAGTCAATCTATCCATAAGAGGAATCATTATCCGCAACGGGGATATGAGATGGAGGGAGAGATTCGATAGCATTAGAATTGGCTTGAAGAGCTTCCGGAGGTCGAGGAGAAGAGTTATCGTAGAGCAAACTTTCCAAAAACAGAATATCACCTTCCGGGTCAAATTCAACTTCCTCAATTTCTGGTGGAATTGATTTAGGAAGGATGAGTTCACCGGCGAACTTATTGGAAAGAGAATCGATCTTAGGAGAAGAATCAATCGAATCCGTTCTCGATTTAGCACGGATTTCTACATAGATCAGATTCAGAATCAAAAGAATCAATTCCCGGTTGGAATTGAATGGATGCTTCAAGCCACCTCATCATAAATTGATCTTCCTTAGTCGAAGCATTTTATCATCAAGTCAAAGAGTGGATTAGAGGAAAAATGGATACAAATTCTCTTTTGGAAATGTCCTCCTCGGAAAATGACTCGTCACTTAAGGTAAAATCTTCATCGATATCGAGAGGAGGGTTGGAGAATGTTTAACAAAATCATGATTCTTTGAAGAATCATCATATGGAGGGCAAAATCACATCATCGTCGGAAAATTCTCGAACTAATTGGGTTGGGACAAGGTTCTCGACACTAGACTTTATGAATTCGTCCGATTCCGTTGCCGGAATAGTGTCAAGATGCTCGTCCCCCAAACTTAGAGAGTTAACGGGCTCTTTGGTTGGTGATTCGGGTGTGATTGCAATGGTATAGTCCTCGTCATCATCATTATCACAGTAGACGAGAGGGCGATTTCCATAGCCTGAGTATTGATGTACTAAGATAGATCGTCACTTATGAGTTTCAACATCTTGAACAGTTTGCTAAGCAAATTCTTGCACTTACTCGGGATTGAGCGGGCTTAATTCAAATAAGTTGTCCCAAGGCTTGCAATAGAACCTTAGGGTTTTCCCAAAAGAGTTACGATTATACTTTTGTTGAGAAAGCTTTCAATCGATTTCTTAGGTCCTCTGGCTTTGCCTAAAGCTTCCATGCTCATTGGTTGTGGGAGGTTGATGGTTTGACGTAAATTGCGGGGTTTACTTATTCGAAGTTGGTCAAACCGAAAGAATGAGTGTTTTGGACTCTTCGGTGACTTCAATAGTCGCATGAGGACCC
>BQNB010007311.1:0-47500 GCA_026074375.1 Tanacetum coccineum | reverse complement strand
GTTATTGGGCTTTTTAAGGCCCAATAAGGTTTAGGCTTGGTTATTGGGCTTTTTCAAGCCCAATAAGGTTATGAAGTGGGTTTTGTGTGTACAATGGCTGAGATTGGCTGTAACTGGGCTAGGATTGGGTTATGGTACGTTTGTGGTTGCAGGGTTTAAAAGGAATGTTTGGAGATGGTGCACTTATGGCCCTCCATCTTTCTTTCTCTTTTCATTTTATTTTAAGCCAAAAACAGTTATAAAATACTTTGGAAAGTGACGCATTTGGTCCCTGTGGTTTTATAACAAAAGAATTAAAAGGGTTTTGGCAAATTGCAAAAATGGTCCCTCTGGTTTAATAGAAAAAGAAGTAAAGAAAGTTTAAGCAAATTGCAAAACCAGCCCTTGTGTTTGGTTTTTTCTATTTTCCTTATTAAAACAACTTTCAAACTTGGCACATTTGGCCCTTTTCTTTATTTTTTTCATTTTTAATTATAAAACAAGGTTTTAAAATTTACATTTTTGGTCCTTGAGTTTTATAAAAAAGGTGTTTTGGGCTAGGGTTTTGTGTTGGGCCCATTGGGCTTGTATTGGGCCCAACTGGGTTTGGTTTGGGCTATTGGGCCCAATTGGGTTTGGTTTGGGCCCAATAAGGTACAGGTTTGGTTATTGGGCTTTTTCAAGCCCAATAAGGTGTGGGTTGGGTTTTGTGTGTACAATGGCTGAGATTGGCTGTGATCATTGTGGTCGGTTGATGATGATTGTGGTGATGGGTTGCAGCTGTCGGAGAGGGGGAGGGGAAATATGGCGCGTGGCGGCAAGTGGTGAAGTGGATCGGATAGATCCGGAATGAGGGCATTTTGGATGCGGTCGGATGTTTTCCGCCGGAAAAGTTTTCCGCGTGGGGGAAGCAATGGTGGCCAGTGGTTGGCCGGCGGGTGCTGCCGAAATTCCATGAGGGGAGGGAGATAGAGAACTTGTTATATATGTGTGTGTATTATTAGAGGTGGAAATGAAATGTTATATAAAAAATTTATATATATAATAAAATTTACAATATGAAATGATAATACCCAATAGTATAGGGTCTATTTTGTAACTTTTTAATATAGTTTTGATAAAAAGTGGTTCGGGCGATTGTTTGAGCCACTTAACGGATGATTCAAGTCGCTAAACTTGTGCCATTGTTTTCCAATAATTTTTCCAATATTAAATGAGTATTCACTCTGACTATGTTTTGTTAACTTTTATAGAATTATTTAAAATGTTTATTATTCATTTATATATTTTTCCGACAAACTTTATTCGTAAAAATGAATTTTAACTTCAATAATTGCGTTTTTATCAAACGTTTTCGATTAAAATATTAATTAATTTATTAAATATTTTCATTTAATAAATTATGATGATTAAATACAAATTTAATTATTTTCTCGTTTCTAAATCTTGCGAGGGCATTTCAGTCACCTTCTGACTGTTTTCTAGTTTCGGTCAAAACTAAAAAGTTGTCAGGAATGTCGTTTTACATTAAAATGCTTTAGGGTCCGAAAAATGAAAACGTGATTTAGCTGCTCGTTTTTGATAAATCAACTTAGGGATAACATATATCTCTTTTAAATATGTTCCGAAAAATTACCGGTTACGTGGTAATCGCTTTTATGTGACAATAAAAGACCAAAAGTCAAAAAGTCAAGTCAGACCCTAAAAGTCAAAAGGTAAAATCGTCATTTGAAATTTTGAAAATTCTCGGATGTTACAGTACCTACCTCTTAAAAAAATCTCGTCCCGAGATTCAATTTGTGTTATCTGATTGTGTGACCAAGGAAAAACTTAAGGTTTAATAACTCGTTCTAAACAAGACGCTGATAACTTTATTCAACAAAATTCGGTGTTTCTACACTTCTCAATCTACCAAAAATTTTGGCTAGGTTTTGTCCAGGATTATTTAATCCAACAAAATATGGGTATCTCAAAATATATCATTACAGATCTTTTTGACTGGTATAAATCTCGTTATAGGGTAGGAAAGGTCATCATTATAGTGTAAACCATGAAGAAGGTGTAGTCTGCCTGGGTGAGTTTGTTTGTATATGTTTCTAAATGTTGAGGACGGAGGCTCGTTTCTACTATCTGTAATGTTCGATGATTCACATCAACGTGTCTTATGGATGTAATTACCCAACTTACTTGGCAGCACTAGGATGTATCGCGACCTAAAGTTGTATCAGTCGAAACCTCTCCAGGACCCAACAGCAGCGACCATAACGTCAATACTATAACAAATGGTGATGGGATGCCGAGGAGAATGAGACTATTTCGAGATGAGGGAAAACAATACAAAAACAATATTCCTAGAATAAGGTTGAACAAAAGGGAGGAGCTTGCGGAAGAGCTTATGCAATAGACGGCGGATTATGGTACTCAGTCGCTAGTTTGAGGACGAATCAACTCCATTACTCAAGTGTGTAACAAGTCTGTTAGTTCTACGAACTGTTCATGATCGCGAGGATTAGCAATGGCAAAAGTAATTACTTAAGAACGTGATAAGGTAGCTCTAAGTGAGGCCTTATGATCTTGCTGAGTAGTAAGACACGATTGTGTTTCTAGACCTTTATAACGAATTCCGGTGATTATCGAGTTCATGTTCTTTACTGACTTGTCTATATCGGATTACCTTTTAAAGCCCATCATTTATAATCATTACATACATAAAGGTGCGTCCTTATTTATGTATGTAAGTAAATGATAGACTCATGGTTCGGGGATTTACAATTCTTTATTTAATTGAAGAGGGTCCCAATCCTTTTAATTTTAAAACAGATTATAAATCATCCTACTTATTATTTACCGATGCAATACGGTACCCACATAACTTTATAAGGTGATGGGATGACTCACATGAACGATGCTATGTGCTCTATAATGTGTATGGGACGAGTGTTCAAACTCTGTATGGAGGCAGGGAAGTAAAACTATCAGGGAAATCACATAGTGTTCGAGATCGTTAATGAGTACTCGGTTAGAGTAAATAAGGTAAAAGTCTCGATGAACCAGTCAACATAGCAATTATCATATAAATCCTCCTATTACAAGTCCCGCCCATACAAGACTTGTAATACTTAGATTCAAACAAAATTCAATGTAAACAGAACTGTAACGCTTTGTTAAACATAGTAATTATCATTCAATCACTCATTATTACAAGTCCCGCCCATACAAGACTTGTAATACTTAGATTCATACACAATCCCATGTAAACAAAATTATGACGGGTCTTGTTTACATATCAATTATCATATCAATCCTTATATTACAAGTCCCGCCCATACAAGACTTGTAATACTTAGATTCATACAAAATTCCATGTAAACAAAAATTATAACGGTCTTCGTGTAGTACGATATTGTATAAAGCTATGAAGAAAATAATATTCTTAGAGACCATTGTTTAACTTACAATGTCTGAGAACGAAATGAGACCATTGTGCAACTCACAATGTCTAAGAAGTAAGATGAGACCATTGTATAACTCACAATGTCTGAGGTATAATTGAGACCATTGTGCAACCCACAATGTCTTAAAAATATTCTGGTATTTATATAATAACTCTTATATAAATAAGCGTACGATATACGCGAAGGGAATGCAAGCATATATATATATATATATTATATATATGTATGTCACGTAAGCACTTAATGCAGCACGTAATGTAAGCACATAAGCAAGTAGTGTGTATGCACTTTGAAAATGTTTGATGTGATGCAATGTTTGTGAAAACGGTTATAGTCTAGGGTAAAATATGCAACCTAGTTCTCTATAACCAGTGCTCTGATACCAATCTGTAACACCCCCAAAAATATCACAACGCAGCGGAATACCACTTGGGGTGCTACTTCATAATTACACAGCGCTAGATACAAGAGAACGACCTCTAAATGTGTCGTTTGTAAAACAATCTCGTTGATTTTCTGAAATCAAAATAATAGTTGTCCCATAATTGCATCACCATGAAAAACTTGAATGAAAAGACTCCAATGCACATTCAAATATCAAGCAGTCGAATTCACCTGAGTAAAACATTGCGTAAAAAGTTGTCAACATTATGTTGGTGCTTGGGCTTTGTGTTCATTTGGTTGGTTTTATATATGAATTGTAAGTTTCAAAATGAATGTATTTGTCCACTGTGTCATCACTATAGTACCATGTTAATATATACCCAATTAGATTTTATATTAATAATGCACGACAATTTTAGTCACCATAATAGTACCAATCTTATCACAATGATGTAGAAAGTATGTCTGACTTTTTCAATCCTTAAATAGTCATCAAATAAAATTATATGCTATTTGTTTATATCCCTAGATTTGTAATGTATGCATGGAACCACATTGTATGCATACAATAGTCACCATTTTGATTTTGTTTGCACACCTAAGTTCATGAAACGGAGACGTTTGACTTGTTTGTATGCCACCTTTATTCATGGCACAGTAGAATGGACCCATCAGTAGGTGTTCCCTCCAAGACACCGGGCAGTAATAAAGATTAGGTTCCCCTCGTGGGTGTTCCCTCAAGAACACAGTGCATGTACGCCAATAATATGTCCAAGTGTCCTTGGGTGTTCCAGTCCAAAGAAACCCAGGCAGTATAGGAATGATTGTTTGGCCTCGCAGGCGCCAATCAAATCGTAATCCGTAATGCGTATAAAAGTTTCTTTTGCCGTGTGTAGTGTTAGATAGTCACCCGAATAACGGGGGATTGTTCAATCCAATAGAGATCTATCTGATACATTCGCGCTTACGTCCCCCACAACCCCACACCCCCCCGAGTAATTAAACAGTTCATGCCACAACTTAAGCTAATCATAAATCATAAAGTATAGAATGTGTTTACGTTCAAAAATTAAACCATAGTATTGTATCTTCGCGCGAGGATTTATTAAATGAGTATGTAAACAAAACATGGTAATCAACCATGTAAATGCATTTTGTAAACAAGCATGTTCACACCCCAAATAATATATGTAATAACCAGTAAGTATTGGGGTCTATAAAATCACCTTGATCAACGATCCAAAGATCAAATTATAAACCGAATAAATCACAACGAAGCAGCAAGGAACGATCCGACCACGACCTATTATATGTCGCTCGATTACATAGGTATAAAGTGCTTCAACTGATGTGTACAATCTGTTACAATGAAAACATAATATCTTTAAATATATGTTTACTTACATATAGGTGATGAGACTTCACTTGCGCGTCTTTAATCCTTACCCTTAGTATTGTATATGTTTTATATATTGTTTTGCAGTCCAATCATCACTTGTCTCGTATATTTACAGAAGTTTCTATTTTTAGGACTCTCCGTTTTTAGAACCGAACAAATGGTCTTAAAAATAATTAATTGATAATATATATTATCCGACCTAGTTTATCACTCAATATCTGTACTCAATAAGGTATTAATATAATTAAATTATCCGGTTGACTTTTACGGTTGACCTTTAGTCTTGACCCGCTTATAATTCAATTATAAAACCGACATGCTCACGGCAAAGTAAAACGTCATTACGAACACTTTCGTGTATCGCCGGGAAGACAAGGCCCGAAAAACGGACTCGAAAAGTCCTCAAATCGTTTAACTTAATAACAGATCTGTCCAGATGTAATATAATATAAAATTAACTTATTTTCTACTAAAGTGTTAATATTCCGGATTTCACTCTAGTTTCCTCGTTATTGGTGATTTAAAAG
Source organism: Tanacetum coccineum (assembly GCA_026074375.1). Taxonomy (NCBI): domain Eukaryota; kingdom Viridiplantae; phylum Streptophyta; class Magnoliopsida; order Asterales; family Asteraceae; genus Tanacetum; species Tanacetum coccineum. The sequence continues at coordinate 41,756 of BQNB010007311.1, read as the reverse complement.
TGCCCGTTTGATATCAAAAGTCCGTCAAAATATAATTTGTTATTTTTTGTAATCCAAAGATCTGACTTTTTCAAAGTCTAGACTCCCGAATCTCTGTTCCGTTTTCTGCTCACAAAATTATCCGTTATATAAAAAACGCCGCCAAAGTCGTTTTTTAGCTCAAAAACTCATCAAAAAATACATTTAAGATTGCTTAACACTTTATATCAATCACGTTTTTAGTTTTAAATATTAATATCATATTTTACTTAGACATTGCAAAACAAAACGCACCCTTTTTGTGTTTGATTATCAAACCAAACGAACCCCCGGCTGTCCCGGCTGTTTCGCAGCCAAACACACGCACCCGACCCGGCTGATGGACAGCCAAACGCACCCTCGTGCATATTATAACCCAAAGATGCACCCTATGTGGGTGACTGACCCGAACCCACGCATCCTTGTGGTGCGAACAAAATAACCAAACGCACTCTTAGTTGGTTGTTACTGTCCACAACCGAACGCACCAATTGGTGCGTGGCTGAGACAGCCACAACGCGCCCTTATGCGTGGCATGACCAGCGGGACAAAACCAAATACCCTAGTGCTGTCTCGTTATACCTAAGCCACCCTAAATCTGATTCTATCACAAACCAACGCACCTATTTGGGGCTGCCACTATAAACCCATCGCATATCCCTAACTGGTGTGGTTTAACCCGGAAACCACAACCCTGGCATGTTTTAATTAAGGGAACTTGTGGTGGTGCTTTAAGATGAACAAAACGACGCTGGGCGGGGTGATGGGGTGGCTGGGCGAGTTGGTGGTGTTTTACCCCCCCCCCCCCCACACCGAAATAAACACGCCCTTCGTGGCGGCTAGCATTAACCCATAAGCGCACCTTTTCTTTTTAATAAACCAGAACACCCTTTTCGGGTGCGTGTGGTTTTAAACCCGTAACGAAACAAACACCCTTGCGGTGTTTATTGCTAAACCCATCACGCCCCTTGGTGGCTTATAAACCAAACCCCATGCACCCTTACGGTGCGGACTGAAACCACACGCACCTTTTTGGGTGACGAGCTTTGTGGTGATAATGATGGTCGGTATAATGTCATCGTGGTGGTTGATAATGATGGTGGTGATGGGTTGCGGTCTGTCCGGAGAGGGGGAGGGGAGAAAAATGGCGAGTGGCGGCGAATTGTGGTTTGAAGTGGATCGGATAAGATTCGGAGATGAGGAGCATTTATTTGCGATTCGGTCGGGAAAAGTCTGCGGAAAAGTTTTCCGGCGGCGGCAGGCATGGTGGCCTGTGGGCCGGCGGCGGGTTGGCTGCCGGAAATTCATGAGGGAAGGAGAGTACTAGTTATATGTGCGTGTGTATTATTAGAGGTGGAAATGAAATGTTATATAAATTTTTTATATATATAATAAAATTTACAATATGAAATGATAATACCCCATAGGATAGGGTCTATTTTGTAACTTTTTAATATAGTTTTGATAAAAAGTGGTTCGGGACTTATTTGAGCCACTTAACGGATGATTCAAGTCGCTAAACTTGTGCCATTGTTTTCCAAATCAATTTTTCTCAATAAAAATGAGTATTCACTACGAATAATTTGTAAACGTTTTATAGTATTTATTTAATAACGTTTATTATATTTATATATTTTTCCTGACAAAACTTTATCAGAAAAAATGAATTTTAACTTCAATAAATTGCTGTTTGTTATCACGTTTTCGATTAACAAAGATAATTTTAATCTATTAAATTTTTTCATTTAATAATACATTATGATGATTAATTACAAATTTAATTATTTTTCGTTTCTAAATCTTGCGAGGGCATTTCAGTCACCTTCTGACTGTTTTCGGGTCTCGGTCAAAACTAAAAAGTTGTCAGGAATGTCGTTTTACATCAAATTGCTTTAGAGTCCGAAAAATGAAAACCTGATTTAGCTGGTCGTTTTTGATAAATCAACCTAGGAATAACATATATCTCTACTTTAAATATGTTCCGAAAAATTACCGGTTACGCGGTAATCGCTTTTATGTGAAAATAAAAGACCAAAAGTCAAAAGTCAAGTCAGACTTGAAAAGTCAAAGATTAAAATCGTCATTCAAAATTTCAAAAATTCTCGAATGTTACAACAACCTTCCTTGGAATGGAGACATAAACACCTTCACATAAATTTTCTGAAAATAACGAACGAAACTTTACCTTTGTTATACTTGGATCCAGTTTCGACCCTCCCGCTGCACTTGTTTTTGGTCGTGAGCCTCCCGCTGCGGCAATGTAAGAACAAGGCTTATCTTGAATAGATACATACTGGACAATTTAATCCATCAAAATAGACATCTAAAAAAATATATCATTACAGATCTTATGACTCAATGTCGTTATATCTCTCCCCTTGCATTGTGATCGTTTGAAATCCCACATGTATTGTATTATTGCGATTTAAATTCAGAATGCCACCGAAGAGAATCGCCGCAACCACCATGCCTATGACCGATTGCTCAGAATAAGTATTGCAGGAATCACCACGCCTAAAAGATGTAAGTATTCAACTTACTTGGTAGTACTAGGATGTATCGCGACCTAAGTCTCCATACTAGTGGCCCGAAATGAATAGTTTGACTAGATGTTTCCTTGATAAGTATTTATCTGGTTTGGATAAAGTTGTACCAGCTGGGACAGCTCCAGGACCCAACATCAGCGACCATAACCACGAAAACTACAACGAATGGTGATGTGATATTGTACTCAGTCTGTTAGCTCCACAGACAGTTCATGATTGCAAAGATTTGCAATGGCAAAAGTAATAACTTAAGATTAAGATACGGCAGTTCCAAATGAGGCCTTAAGATTCTGCCGAGTGGTAAGACACGATTGTGTTTCTAGACCCTTTTCAACGGATTCCGGTGATTATCGAGTTCGAGTTCGTACTCGTGTCATATTGGATACCATTAAGCCCACTCATTTATAATTCATTATTTGCATAAAGAAGCGTCCTAATTTATGTAAATAATGAATTGATAAACTTATGGTTCAGTGATTTACAATTTATTTATTTAAATGAAGAGGCGTCCCAATCCTTTCAAAAAATAATTTTAAATCTTCATTACTTAATAATTCCCATGCAATACCGCGTTATACATATGCCTTCAAGGTGATGAATGACCATGACGGAAGCATGTGCTATAATGAAGCTATGGGAGTGTGTTTAAAACTCCGTCTTCGGAGAATGTGAGTACACTACAAGGAATATCGACCTTGAGTTCAGGATAGTTAACGACGTACTCGGTTAGAGTTAAACAAGGTATAGGTTCTCTATGAACCAGTCAACATCAGCAACATAATAATATACAAATCCTCCTATTAATAGTCGTGGCCCATACAGACTTGTAATATTTAGTTTTATACATAATCCCTTGTAAACAGGAAACTGGGAACGGGCTTTGTTAACATGAGCAATTTTCATATCAGTCCTTATCATTACAAGTCTTGCCCATACAAGACTTGTAATACTTAGATTCATACACCAATCCCATGTAAACAAAATAGGAAGGTTCTTCCGTTTTGTGTAACTACGATATGTATAATATAAAGTCTTAGGAAGAATATCATTGTTCTTAGAGACCATTGTTTAACTTACAATGTCTGAGAATGAAATGAGACCATTGTGCAACTCACAATGTTTGAGGTATAAATGAGACCATTGTGCAACTCACAATGTCTTAAGAAATACTCTGGTATTTATATAAATAACTCTTATATAAATAAACGTGCGATATACGCAAAAGTTGTAAGCATATATATTACATATATGTATGTCATGTAAGCACTTAAGGTATCAAATAACCTAAGCACGTAAGCAAGTAGTGTGTATGCATTTTGAAAATGTTTGATGTGATGGATTATTTGCGAAAACGACTATAGTCTAGGGTAAAATATGCAACATAGTTCTCTTATAGACGCAGTGCTGATACAATCTGTAAACACCCCCAAAAATGTGTGTCGCAGTGGAAGTATGTCCGGGGGAGTTACTTCATAATATACAGCGCTAGATACAAGAGAACGACCTCTAAATGTGTCGTTTGAAAAATAATCTCGTTGATTTCCTTGAAATTGATATACATTTGTTTGTTTTTTTTTTGTCCCATAATTCAATCACCATGATAAAACTTGAATGTAATGACTCCAATGCACTTCAAGTAAGCCAAGTATCTATATCACCTGAGAAAAACATGCTTAAAACGGTCAACATAAAGTTGGTGAGTTCATAGGTTAGTTTAAATATGAATGTAAGTTTCAAATGAATGTATTTGTCCACTGTGTCATCACAGTACCATGTAAAAATCCAAAGATTTATAAAGAATGCACGACACATTTTATGTCACCAAAAGTACCAATCTTATCCCAAAGATTTATAAAGAATGCATGATCAATTTAATGTCACCAAAAGTACCAATCTTATCCCAAAGATTTATAAAGAATGCATGACCAATTTAATGTCACCAAAATGTTTCAAGTATGTATTGCCACTTTATTCAAGGCACAGTAAATATCCATGTGAGTATAAAACAATGATTACAATTACTCTAAGTTCATGAAACCGATGCACTAATATAACAGTAAGAGTTCATATGTAAGTATTGTGGGCCCTGTAGGCCCAACCAATCATAATCCGACATGTTATAACGTTCGTTGGCCCAGTGATAGCTAATCACCCGAACGGGGATTGTCAATCCCGAATAGATCTATTTTATAACATTCGCGTGGACAACATTGTAACACCCTCAAATCTGAGTATGCAGCGGAATGTTGAATATCCGAAGGCGTTACATTATTGGGTCAATAGCACAAGATCTGAGAACGACTACTAAACGTGTCGTTTGAAAAAGATACATTGGATTAACAAAATACTTGTTTGTTACATAAGCTCATGGCTTCAAATCGTTCAACAATATAGATAAAGATTCCGGTTTATAACAATTTTCCCCAAAATGTAATAAGACCCCAAATCTTAAGTGTTGACTCTTCAATTATTGACTCCCAATGTATCATTGCACCTCGTGCCTTATTGACCTGAAAAACATGCTTAAAACGTCAACATAAAGTTGGTGAATTCATAGGTTTATGTATATCGGATGGTAGATGGTTGGACGCAAAGATTTCCAAGTGTATGATTAAAGAACAAATGCAAACATCATAAAAGTATTACGTCTTTCCTAAGCTCCATGACAACGAAGCTCGACATATTTGAATGCAATTTTATATTTGCCAACAGGATTGTCCGTGAATGATGTGGCTAATTAACCCCGCAATCATCCCAAGTTCGACATGGTATGCGTTCGTTCCAGTGGATAGCTAGATCACCCGAACGGGGCTTGTCAATCCTAATAGATCTATCATAAACATTCCGCGGCTCCAAACAATGTAATTCCCAATCACATCTATTGCATAAACAGTTCATGATCATGGACATATGGGTTATGTAACTTAGGCAAAACACGTATTCATGTATAAATTGTTCACTTGCGTCCAGTTTGTCACAAAGCATGTTCTCACCCCAAGGATGTAAATCATTTTAAATAATAGTAAAGCTTGGGGGTATGAACTCACCTTAACGGTAGTTGCTCTGAATGATAATAAATATCCATTGTAAGCAGGGATCACACCGTCAAGGTACCTAAGTAAGTTACGGTCAAGTCTTAGTTTACGCATTTAAGCTTAACGACTCATTGTCATAAAACTAAATCCATTTTAAGTTCTATATATACCGTTTCACTTGTGTGGTGAAAGTACATGATTATTGGTATTATAATTCCGATGGTTCTCGAGAAACGTGAAATCATCCATTAATAAATTTTTAATTATTTATTAACTTGTTATTAACCACTGTTCTATGTTCCGAAATATCTTAATGTTCTCGACCGATCTCGTTAAGTGTTTATTCATTTCACTTTTGATCTACTATCATACCCTTAAGTTTCCTGGTTATTCCAATTTGGTCCCTAGGTTTATAAATATTCAACGTTTATATTTTAAATTTTTAGTTTTCGGAAAATTGGACATAATTAGTCCCTTGAGTTTACAAAAAGGTAGTTTGGGTCCTTGTAATTACACTTAGACCCCTAAGTTTCAGAATGTTGCAAGAACAGTCCCTGGGGTTATTGAAATTCGAAATGGACAAGCTAACCACTTATGTTTCGGAAATTACATTTTTTGTCCTTTGACTTGCGTAAAATTTACATATTTGCTCCAAAACAAAACTTCAACAAGTGTCATTTCTCTTTGTTAAGTTCATTAAAGTTATAAAAAGGTGTTTCGGCTTAAAAATAAGCTTATCGAGCTTATTTTTGGCTTAACGGGCCTTATTGGGCCCGTTAAGGTCCGTTGAGCATTTTAATGATCCGTTATAGTTTTAATAGGTCCAAAAGTCGTTATAGCTCATGGGGCTAGGTTAAGCTTAAAATAAGCTCGGGGAGCTTATTATGGCTTATTTCGAGCTTATTGGGCCCGTAAGCCCAATAGCTTAAACCCGAATGATGTTTAGAGTTTTTAGGCTTTTCCTAGTTCATTTCTAACTTGTATTAAGCCGAACAAAGCTGATTTTATTTTAGCGTTTTCCCATTAAGACAATAAAAGCTATATAAGCGTTTCTATTGGGCCGGCTTGGGCCCGTTAAGGGTTTTAAAGGTTTAAGTTTGTTTTCTTTGGGTCCAATACCCCTTCTAGGATTATTAAAAGGTTCATAAGCTGTTTTAGCTGAAAGATAAGCTCGTGTGAGCTTATTTTAGCTTATTCGAGCTTATTCGAGCTTATTGGGCCTGTAGCCCAATAACTTTAAGCCGAATGACTCCAAGGGTCTATGATGAGTCAGATAAGCCTTTTGACCCCCTAATAGGCTCTAGGACTTATGATAAGCTCGTTGAGCTTTATTGTCTCTTACGGCCCTATATTGGGCCTGATTGGGTCGTAGAAAACGATGAGGGTTACCGAGTGGTTCGGGGCTTGCTCTTTTAAAGTCACTAGCTTATCTTAGGTCATAGTAATTATTATAGCCGCTTAAACTCTAATTAAGCCGTCCTAGCTTATTGTGGCTTTATGGGTCTTGTTGGCTCAAAGGAAGGGACGCGTGTAGTCCAAGGGGTAAGAATGGTTATTAGTGTGTTACATGGTTTTCCGTTAATTCATCTAGCACCAAAAATAGACGTGTTACCCTCTTCTAATCACCAATCCATAAAATGCAAACTGTTTATTAATGTCGAATATATGTTTCACACCCCCACGTCGTTTTTACAATCAATAGTATACGTATAATATTCATACGTTGCATGTAGAGGGTTTGTGTTCACGTTTATGTTCAAGTTGCCCTTATATTCTTCGCAACGAAACAAAATGGGACCAAATTGGGCTTGTTTTAATAACTAGATGTGCGTTAAGGCCTTAACTTTGGTGCCTTAAACCATGTTTTAGATCACGTACCGGAACCACAACGAGACCTCTGTTCATTAATTTAGGTGCCGTGAAACATTGCATGGACCCAAGCTCCATGCACGTTCATGCAGCGTATTGTTACAAAAATGGGTAATTGTCGCGACTTATTAACTTGGCTAAGCGTTTAACGAAAAGATAAATAGTGTACGAGGCTTAGACAAATTACTTACAAGGGTCCTGAGTTTTTCCTTAGTTGTGGCTTGCGGTTGTGTGTGACGCGTTATACACCCAAACGTCTTCTGTTTATCCTCATGCTTAAAGTTGTAAAGCAAAACTCCTTAGCTTGTGGATTCCCGCTTAGTCTCTTATACCCGATCTTAAAGACTTCCTTAGGTTCTTAGGGCAATGTTTGGTCGTGTAGGGTTCGGTTAAAATGTATACCGATTGTAATAGGGGAAAAGTGTGTATGTGTTTATTGCTTGAGTGAGTGAGAGTTGTAAGAGTGTTAAATGGTGAGGCTAAGTGAGCATTTATAGGGAAAATGCTAGATACATCTTCTAGTTACATAAACAAACCCAAACCGTTCCCTAAAGGGTGGTTTTAAGGGGTTCTAGTTACTTACACATGGTATTATGTTAAACCACCTAGTACAATTCCTTAATTGCTAAATCTAAGTACAAGATTATGCTAGGATATGGAATTCTTTATGGTTTTTGGTGCTCCTCTCTTGCTTGCCGCCGGCACCAAGGCCACCAGTGGTTCAACAGGAGTAAAGGGTTATTATCCATGTGTAAAAGATCACTTAGGAGGACCATTAGTACAATCATTAATTACCTAGGATTAGTACTAGTACTTTAAGGATCCTTAGTTTGATTTGTTAGCTAGAAAATCCACATGGGACGATTTGTTTTATGGTTTACTTGCCCAATTTCAGAAATCAAATGATATTAACACAAGATTTTATTTAGTTCTTGTGTCTAGGCGTTTAATACGGGTATTGGTTTGAGTCTAGGTATTTTCTAGGCATTTCCGGGGTGCGTCAGAATGTATTTTATCGCGAAACGTAACCCCTTTACGTGACCAATAAAAATAAAATACGCAAAGTACGTAATTTTCTTCTTAATAATTATTTCTTACTTGGTTGATGTAAACCTTAATTTATTTGGTGACCGTTTACATTCATTGATTATTTGTAGTCTACGCGATTTAGCTTAAAAGTAAATATTAAAAGTCAAAAGCGTTTATCGACTAAAAATAATAAGTTGATCATATTAGAGTCGTACAATGTCATGAAAGATGAGAATTGTTTACAGTCTCCACCCGTAAAAGAGCTTTGTCCTCAAAGCTTAAGACCTTGTAGTGGATGACGATGCCCGGTTTGTGAAGAGTTGTGGGTATTTTTGTTTGAACGAATCTTACGTTTCCCAGGTGAACTCAGGGCCCGCCTAGAGTTCCAGCGAACCTTAACCAATGGTATACGGCTTCGCTTTAATCGTTTGATCTCCCGTTCCATGATTTCAACGGGCTTCTCCACAAACTGGAGCTTACTCGTCTACATGAATTCCTTCTAACGACTATGACTATTGGTTTCGTCCAGCGTAACATTTCTTTCAGATTTGAGATTGGAAAGTGTGGTGAAACTTCTGATCAACTCTTGAGGAAGTTCAGCCTATAGGCACCTTTCAACTTCTGGCTAACACTGTGATAGGTCTGCGATCTCGGGTTAGCTTTGCCCGCTCTTACCGAAATCCGTACGACTCCTTTCCAAGGTGAGACCTTGAGCATAACTCTGTCTCCAACTTCGAATTCTATCGGCTTTCGCTTCCGATCAGCGTAGCTCTTTTGTCGATCCTGTGCAGCTTGCATCCTTTTCTTGATCAGGACGATCTTTTTCGTTGTTTCTTGGATTAATTCCGGGCTAGTCAGTTGGGCTTCCCCAACCTCGGCCCAGCATACTGGTGATCGGCATTTTGAACAAAAGAGTGACTCATACGGGGCGGCCTTTATTGCTAGCGTGATAATTTGTTGTATAAGAACGCGGGACCATTGGCGAATGCTTAAAACCCAGCCTTTGCCAAAATCTATCACGCAAGCCACGTAGCATGTCCTGAGTGTATTGAATGGTTCCTCTCCACTCTGGCCGTCAGTTTCTGGGATGATACGCTGTTTCTGTGCTCATGCTATATCCGTACCCCAAAGCTTTTTTGAAATTGATCTCCAGAAATTTGAAGTGAATCTTCCATCACGATCACTGATAAATGAGGCAGGTATCAGTGTCTTGCCACTATCATTGTGTTCAAGTACAACCTCGCCAATTTATCCAACGGATCATTCTCCCGTATTGGTAAGAAGTGAGCAGATTTTGTAAGTCGATCCACAATCACCCAGATGGTGTCGAAACCTTGTGACGACCTAGGAAGTTTGGTGATAAAATCCATTGTTATATTATCCCACTTCCACTCGGGTATTTCTGGTTGTACTAGCAATCCTGATGGCCTTTGATGTTCGGCCTTGACCCTTGCACATGTCAGGCATTTGCTAACATACGTGGCGATGTCAGCCTTCATGTTTGGCCACCAAAATAATTTCTTCACATCTTGGTACATCTTTTCGGAACCGGGATGGATAGAATATTTCGACTTGTGGGATTCGTGCATAATCACGGATCTTAAGTCTCCATAGCAAGGTATCCAACTCCTGCTGTGTAAGCATAGTGTCCCATCGGCACGTGGTTCCAATCTTTCCTTGGGTATATCCCTTCGGATCATACCTCCTACGTCTTCATTTACGATATTCTCTGGTTTCTGGGCTTCGATCTGAGCTTCTAATATTCGTTTGGGAAGGTCCAAACCAATTGTCATAACCAAGGCTCGAACCCGCAATGGCTCAATCCGTTCTTTACGGCTCAGCGCATCGGCCACTACGTTTGCTTTCCCTGGATGATAACGAATATCACAGTCGTAGTCACTCAGTAATTCTAGCCAACGGCGTTGCCTCATGTTAAGCTCCTTCTGATCGAGAATGTGTTGTAGGCTTTTATGGTCGGTGAATACGGTGCATCTGGTTCCGTATAGATAGTGTCTCCATATCTTTAGGGCAAACACTACCGATCCAAGCTCCAAATCATGAGTGGTGTAGTTCTTCTCGTGAACTTTTAACTGTCGAGAAGCATAGGCAATCACCTTCTCTCGCTGCATTAACACCGCACCTAAGCCCTTGTGTGACGCATCACAGTATACCACAAAGTCTTCGCTCCCTTCAGGTAAAGCCAGAATTAGGGCACTGCACAGCTTCTGCTTTATCAACTGGAAAGCGTTCTCTTCCTTTTCTCCCCAATCGAACTTGATTCCTTTCTGAGTAAGTTTCGTCATTGACTTAGCAATCTTCGAAAATCCTTCAATGAACCTTTGATAGTAACCAGCAAGACCTAGAAATTGGCGGATCTCCGTTGGTGTCTTGGGAGATGCCCAATCCTTGATAGACTCTACTGGATCCTTGAAGTTGATCGAACAAATCGTCGATCCTCGGGAGTGGATAACGATTCTTTACTGTCAGTTTATTTAACTCGCGATAGTCGATGCACATCTTGAACGACCCGTCCTTCTTTTTGACAAATAATTGCTGTTAAGGTGTTTCTTCATGCTCCCTTTCGTCTTTGGAATAAATAATATATCATCGATGAAGACAATTTACAACTTATTCCAGGTAGGGGTTTGACACTCGGTCATGAGGTCCATGAATACCGCAGGTGCGTTTGTCAGTCCGAATGGCATAACCTGGAACTCGTAATGGCCATACCGAGTTCGAAATGCCGTCTTTGGTATGTCTTGATCTCGTACTCTAAGCTGGTGATACCCGGATCTCAGATCTATCTTTGAATAAATACTGGATCCTTGTAGTTGATCAAACAAATCGTACGATTCCTTCGGGGAAGTGGATAACGATTCTTTTAGCTAGTCTATTTGTTTAACTCCGCGGAGACGTGCACATCCTGAATGAACTCCTTCTTTTTGACAAATAAAGACCGGGGCACCCCAAGTGTGAGGAACTAGGCCTTATGAAACCTATGTCTCCAGAAAGCTCTTGTATTCTGTTCTGACAATTCCTTCATTTCGGCTGGGCCAAGTCGATATGTGCTCGACTAAACTGGTGCAGCTCCTGTAACTAAGTCGATTTGAAATCCACCGGTCGAATGCTGGAGGTAAGACTCGGGCAAGTCCTCTGGAAATACGTCTGAAAATCTCGAACGTATTGTACGTCCACTATTTGTTTCCTTTTCCGACTTGTCCTCCTCCTCTTGCGGATATCTGTGCTAAAAATGAAACCTGCATCTATTTGCCAGGTGGTACTCTTAGCTTTTGAACATGAATAACCGTCCCCCCCCAACCCCGGGGAAAAAAAATTCTCGTCCGTTGCTACTTTCATTTCCGCAGAAAATTCCAAGGTATCATCCCGTAGTGAACTTGAACAAGTTTCTTCATCGCATATGATCACAGCGTGATAATCTTCTTACCAGTCCATAACCGATAGAATGACATCGAACCTACCCAATTCCTATCTAACGGGCATTAGATCAATGTTGACACGGATGTCCTAAAGATTTTAAGGTGCAACCTCGTATAATTGTGTCTATCTTGACTAATTCCCACCGGCTAATTCGAGCAACATAGCATATACTAATGAAGTTGGGGCGATGTTTTATCAAGAACTAAAAGCATGGATATACAAACATTCTATCGGCACCATGGTCGATAAATAGATGCATAGTGGTTATTTAAGAGGAACGTACCCGTGACGACATTTGCATCAGGGTTCCCTGGTGCATTTCCCCTCTTTTCAGCATTCCCAACTGCATAAACCCATCCTTGAGCATTCCCATTTCCTCCATCTTTATTCTTCAGTTTTGGACAATCTCTCTTGAAGTGTCCTGATGCTCCACACTCAAAACAACCGTTCCCTTTGGGAGTTGCCCCATTGCCCTTCTGAGTGTTAGTAACATTTGTGTTACCAGTACTCCTGCAATCGCGAGCAAAGTGCCCTATCTTGTTGCACTTGTGGCACCTCTGGGTGCACGGGCCATTGTGGTGGAGATGGCACTTGTTACACTTGGGCAGGGATCCCCCATAAGGCTTCCTTTCGCCCGTCCCCATGTTGTAGACTTTGGCGACATTCTGCCTTTTGAAGGGTTGCTGTTGGTGGCCATGGTTGTTTCTGGATGAATCATCAGCCTTCCTTTTGTTGTCAGATTGCCTTTCCGCGTAAGTGCGGAAGAATTGCTATCCATCAAGCATAGGCCAACTCAATAATTCCTCGATCAAAGTCCTAGGGTTTGGCAGATTTTGCCGTTCCCATAAATGTTGTCAGGAAGTCCACCGATGTATGATAGTCAACCATCCTCAGTTTTCATTGGCAACAAAACATGGTACATCACGAAGGTAAAACTCTTGGAAACAATCGGTGTATGCTGAACATCGTATTCCTTAGACCCTTCAGTTTCCACAACTCAATCTCTAGCTTCTTGATCTGAGCCATGGCGGACAGTACATGTTTGTACATCTTTGCTTGAGCCATCCAAGTCAATGTATATGCTTCTGACCTAAAGTCCCATAACTAGTCCGATTCAATCCAATCCAACACCAAGTCAAAGCAGCACTAACAGAGTGCAGGTGCAAACTTTACTGATCGCCACACACAACCCAATGATATGGAAAACCGATTCCATCTTTTTCAATCCATCGAGTTAAACCGACCACTGCGTGTCCTATCAGCCCTTTGAAGTTCAAAAGGTTGGCACTTCATGAATCCCGTAAGAACAAGGACGCGCGGTGCACATTCCTTCGGTATCTCCGTGCGAACTGTGACTTCCATCCCCATGGGTGGCGTTATCGCTAAGAGAGCTTGGTCTAACATGCTTGATGGATTCGGGGGTCCATGATGTTTGGGTTGGGTTATTGATGGGGTATATCGGTCCTCCTCTGTTGTAGGTGCCGATATTTGTCTAGAACACCAAAAGACAAAACATGATGTTATATGACAAAAATATAATAATATATAGATGAGATAATTCAACACAAAGGAGTTTATATAGTAAAAGAAAACACAGTCTATTTCATTCATATCTTGAAAATTATACATAAAAAAGTTATAGAAGTAAACACATGATACGATACAAAAGATCTAGGAAATGCTCAGCGGGGTGAACCCCTAATACTTAACATGCAGTACAAATGACCAAAGCAAAATACAATAACATAAATCACTAGATGTGACTGTCGGCGTCCCCAGAAGCCTCCTGGTGATCTGGAATCCTAGCCTCTGGTCCTGACTGTCTAGCTATCCTCCGCTGCTCTCGCAGCGCTAACAACTCAGCCTGCATGTCACTCATCTCTCGCCTCATACTCTGAAGACATTCGATAGTCTCTATCATCTGGTCCGGCGCCTAACGATCAGTCTCTCGAAGCGACGCTAAATTCAGTCTGCGCATATGAAAGTCGAGTCTCGTTGTAACCTGGTGGCTGTGTCCTGAATGAGAGTACTCCTGCCTTTGTAGCTGTGTCTGGTGTGCCTGTAGATAGGTCTCATGTGCATACGACATGATCAAGATGGGGTCAGAAGCTCTCCTGATGAAGTTGCCTGACCAATCCTATCGAATAGCCCAAGCCTCTCTAGAAGCATATGGCCAATCCTCCTCCACCCATCCATACACATCCTGGAGAGTCATCCTAGTCCCCCATAAGTAAGTTGACACCGCTGCGAGTTCAACTCGACTCGCTGTGATATCGAGACCTACCATCCTGAGCATCCTCTAGTAGGCTATACAAGGTCCTGAGTCTCCTTGCCTCATGGGAGCTCAGCAAGTCCTACGACTCTAGTGTGACCTTCTCCCAAGGTCATAGGTGCAACCTGGAACTGCCTCTCTTCGGATCTACCACAAGTCTCCCTACTCCGTATCCCACATCTCTAAACCCCCTGTCGCCTCTCCTCAGCATCACCTGACTAACAAACCATAATCAAACCCTTGACCACTAGCAGGTCTAGCATTGTACCTCTCTCCGATCTCATTCTGGAGCATATAGTGGACAAAATCAACCTCTTTGAAGTCTAAAACATAAGTGAAGTTTCCTACGAAGATATGCATTCCCTTAATTCTTCATGTAAAATTGCTTATTTGTCCAATGACCTCAGGATCTTCCCTAGGTTCAAGTTGTTTCCTCATGATCTAATTGTACTGCATACGGGTCATGACATTTAGAGGAGAGTTAAGATCTATGTAGGCTTTTTCCACATGCATATGTCTAATGTTGCATGGTATTTTAAGGTTTGACGGACATCTTTCTGCAATGATAAGGTTTCACAAAAACAAGGATGGAACTGGGCCACTCATTAAGTACTTATGATATGTTAGTTCGCTCCTAGTTAGAAATATGTCAAAGTACTCAACTCCTAATCCTCCTGTTACTATACCTTCGACATGTCCTAGTTCCTCTTCAGAAGAATCATCATAATTTTTTATTATTTCAATAAGCATCACGCCTCCATCATTCTATTTTGTGCAAACAAATTTCACATCGGATGATCAGGGAACCAAGTTTAAGGATTCAAGGAACGAATTGAGTTTAAAAACTTTTTTGGTGATCAATAAGATAGATGGATTAGGTGGTGAGGGTGGGTTGGTGTTGATGTTTTCTTGGTCGCCCTTCTCTTCCTTTCCCTCTTCTTTTGACATTTTGCATTTCTTTGTAGTTGTGTCATGACCTTGAAGTTGGTCATTGTGAGATTTATTCAGTTGCTTAGAACACATTGTGATAGCATTGATCGAACTGTGGATTTAGGATGAGTATTGGGGGTCTCTTGTTGGGTAAGAACGAGCAGATAAAACTTGAGGGGTGGAGTTATCATTTAGTTTTGGGTTCCTAACCATGTCACTTGGGAGTGCTCCCGTCATTCGATCATTTATGGCCTTCAAAAATGTGTCAATTTTATTGGTCATCTCGCCTTGTTGTTGTTTGAAATTGGCTTCAAACTTAGATAATCTAGCATCTTGAGATGCCATGAAGTTAGACACAAATCCTTCGAGATTTGATTGATTATTAAAATTTTAAGGATTGTTGTTGAAGGAGCGGTTTGGGAATGAACCGTTGGGCTAAAAATGATTAGGTAGGTTTGAGAAATTATTTCAAGAATATTGAGGTTTCCTCCACCTAAGGTTTGGGTGACTTTTCCATGACGGGTTATAGGTGTCACCAAGATTGTTTTGCTCGGGTTTGAAAGTGAACCACTTACCTCCTGCTTCATTTATATGCAAGGACGCGTAGTCAACAAAAGCTTGCTTGGGATTTTCCATGCAATATTGAGTGTCGTGGGGACCACTACAGATCTTGCATGAAGAAGTGATTTTGTTTACTTGAACGGATGATTTAGGAGTAAGATGAGCTTCCATCAAGCGTTGGACTTGACTTTCGAGCTCAATGAGACGATGATCGGATGTACTCGGGACATCTTGAGGCAAAGAGATTACCTTGACCGGTTTAGCAAAGTATCTTAGGTCATTCCAACTTTCTTTGTCATAGAGGGCTAGGTCTTCTAATAGTGCCCAGGATTCTTTGGCGTTTCTGTCATGAAGCTTACCACCGGTCGAATGATTGATGGTTCGTCTTGTGGCGGGATTGACATGGTCATAAAATATTTTGACTTAGAGCCAAAGATCGATGCCATGATGAGGAACTTTTTGGAGTAAGTCCTTAAAATGAGTCCATGCTTCAAAAAGAGATTCACCTTGATGTTGTTGGAGCATCAGGATGTCATTTTAGATTTTTACAGTCCTTCTCAGTGGAAAGAATTGAGCAAGAAAACGAGTAGTAAGACCCTCCTAGGTGGAGATGGATCCTGCAGGAAGACGTTCAAGCCAATTGCTAACTTGGTCGCAAAGGGAAAATTGAAATAAACGCATGCGCGTCCTTTCCTTATTTGCAACATCAAGGTCAAGTGAGTCCACTAGTTTTAGAAAATCCTTAAGATGTTGGTTTGGATCCTCAGACCAAAGTCTGAGGAATGAGCATCTGTTTTGCACCAACCGGATGGTGTCGGATCACAGAGGCAGCACATTGTTCCCATTAGGGAGCTAAATGGTGTTTCGATAGCTCTCGTGGCTAGGTCTAGAGTAATCACCAAGAGTACGGATAGGATTTTCGTCTCCTATGGAGGTCAACGAAAAGATTTACAAAACAGAGGGAACAAAGAAAAAGATAGACTAAAGAAAGCTAATAAATAGAAATTAAAATCTCACTTGATAGGAATCAAGCAAGTAGACCTAAGCTAGACAAAGTTCGAAACCTAACTATTCACGGGAAGCAGCGCTAAAAACTTGATGTGGGTGTTGCGACTCACAAAGTGTTTTATAACTCCCTAGGTAGTGTACCTAACGGTTGTAGTGTAGTATAGGCAAGACTCGGGGGTTGTTATCGTTCTCTAAGGGAACAGGTTGGGAAGGCTTGAACAGAATATAACAGAGGTCTAAGGGTTGAGAGAAGATTATTTTTGAATTTTTATATTTTATAGAAAGCAGATAAAATTCTAGTTTTGAGAGGTTTGGTTTGGTTTTAGCTAATTAAACTAAATATAAATCTAAACTAATTTGGTGATAACTATATGATAAACGAACATATTTATTTAATCAGGCACTACTTGTTTTCTTCTTCTAATCATGTTGCTTTGTCACACTTGTGATGATCTGTGTAAGTATTTCCTTATTCATGAGAGAATTACACGAAAACGCCATCTACGTAATATTCCGTTAAGGCAACGCACAAGTATGGTAGTATGAAGACTATTACAAGGCCCCTAAGAGTATATTACATGCATTAAAACACTTAAGAGGGGTCAACCATATTAGGGGTAAGTTAGTATGAATACTGTTACCGATGGTATCCTTTCTACGTACTCGCGTTTCCCTAGACGTCTATGCCAATTTAATATCTTATGGCTAGTTTTCTAAAACCTAACGCGCACATACATCACAAGAAGCAACATTAAAAGGATCTACAAACTAAGTTTCATACAATCATAAGTAAATACTTAAAGATCTAGCCTAGCATGTTAAAAGAAAGTGTAGAACAAGAATCAATCACACAACACATAGACATATTGAATGATAAAAGATATGAGGTCTCACTTGATTAAAACATATAATTCAGGCTGATACAAGAGGGTTTTAATACCCTAAAAACGGCCTAAATAGCAGCTATAATCGTCTTCTAAAAGTAGGGTTTGGTTCTTAAAAGTTACACACTTATAACCCTAAAAACGAGTTTGTATATATAGGAAATAGGCCGCGACGGCTTCGCAGGTTTTTTGACGCTGTCGCTTTACCGAATCTTATTTTAAGGCGGTTACTTCTGACGTCGTCATAAGTTTTCTGACGCCGTCTCTTGTATGATCTGACGGCGTCGCTAGAAAATTAAGACGCCGTCTTCAGGCATTGTACGCGTATTCTTTAAGAGATTTGGTGTAGAGTCGTAGTCTTGTTTGTTTCTTATCCAAATGAGCCCAAGTCACGTGTATTTCCTTCGAAAGCCTTCCAAGTGCTGAAAACACAAAAAGGAATGATTAAGTACCTAATTTGGGCATATTTGCACGATTTAGGGGGTTAAATGACGCCGAAAAAATGTATAAAATGACACCTCATCACTCACCACAATGAAATTTGATGGTTCGAATAGTATGCAACAACATGTCCTTGAAATGACCAATACTGCAACACGACATAAGACAGGAAACAAGATTAAAGAAACAAAGAGTTTAGTCCGTTAACTTAATGAATCAATGAGTTGACAAGAAGCTCAAACCAAAAGCCAAGAACTTTAAGAAGAAACAACATGCTACAACCTCAAGGGTTACTGATGACGAAAAGAAGGAACAAAAGAACAAAAAATGCAATTTTAGCAAGAAAAAAGGACATTTCCAAAATGATTGTCTTAAGCGTAAGGCTTGGTTCAAAAAGAAATGTATACATTATGTTTATGTCTACTTTGAATCAAACTTTTCTGAAGTTCTTTCTAATACTTGCTTGTTTGATTCTGATGCTACTACTAATGTTTCCAATATTATACAGGGATTCCTTACAATCTAAGCCATAAGTCTAACTAATGACTTTCTCTTTATAGGGAACTGAATGAAGGCCCCGGTTGAAGGCTTAGGGACTTATCGACTGACGTTAGATACTGGGTGATGTGAGGGTCGTAGAGACTTCTACAAGAAGTTTTACAACTCCCTAGGCAGTGTACCTAATCGTTGCAGTGTATTTATAAGGGCAAAAACTCGAGGATTGTATATTGTTCTCCTATGGGATCGGTTGGAAGAGCCTTTAATCACGGTCTAACAGAATTCTAGAGGTTGAGAGAAGATTATTTTTGTGTTTTTATATTTTATGAAAGCAGGTAAATCTATGGTTTGAGAGGTTGGTTTGTTTAACTAATTACTAAACTAATTATAATCTATGCTACTGGTGATAACTTTATGATAAGCAAGTGTATTTACCTAATCATGCACTACTCCTCAGATTGCTTCTCTTAAATACGTTGCTTTGTCAAACTTATGATGATCTGTGTAAGTATTTCCTAGGTCATGAACGGATTACACGAACCCACTATCTATTTAATATTCTGTTAAGGCAACGCATAAGTAAGCTAGTATGAAGACTATTACAAGGCCCCTAAGAGTATATTAAATGCATGTGAAATAACTTAAGAGGGATCAACAATATAGTGGTTAAGGTAGTATGAAGACTATTACCGATGGTATCCTTTCTACACTACTCGCGTTTCCCAAGACATATCAACAGCGATGCAGACAAAGGCTGATTTTCTAAAGCCTAACGCGCACATTCGTCGATAAGAAGCAACATCAAAAGGATCTGCAACCTAAGTTTCATGCACTCATAGATAAATACAAAGGAGAGTTTAGCCTCGCATGTTATAAAGAAAGCAAGAAGATAAATTAATCAAACAACACATATACATATTGAATGATTAATGATAAATAACCTTACTTGATTAAAACATGGATTCAAGGTAGTACAATGGGGTTTTGAGGCCCTAAAAATAACCTATAAAGCTCCTAAAACCACTAGGGTTCGTCTCCTTAGGGTTATACAATGTTATCTTAACGTTACACACTAAAACCCTAAAAACGGATTTATATTTATAGAGTTGTAGACGCGACGGCGTCGCTTTGCAATACTGAAGCCGTCGCCACGTAGACGATTCTAGATCTTCTTTAAGTCTGCCACATCCTGACGCCGTCGCCATATTCTTGACGCCATCACTAGATTGATCACGACGGCGTTGCTTTATGCCTGCGACGCCGTCTCCAGCCACTGTTTGCAAAAGTTATCATGAGATTTGGTGTAGGTCCGTAATCTGGTCCGTTTCTTCTCCAAATGAGCCCAAGTCACGTGTATTTCCTCTAAAAGCCATCCAAGTGCTAAAAACCTGAAAATAAATGATTAAGCACGTAATCTGGGCATATTTACATGATTTAATGGGTTAAATAACCCCCGAAATAGTGTATAAAATGACACCTTATCAAATACCCCTACACTTGGGATTTACTTGTCCTCAAGCAAATGGGCTTTTCTACCTAGACAATAGCAATATGAGGGTCATTTAACTAACTCTTTAAAAGTATTTCACAACACAGCCTTCTAGACCTCGTAATTAAAAGCACAGAAAGTATATATTAGCACCTCACATAAGTGTTTGGATATCTCTCTTTCTCTCAGGTGTATAATAAATTATAACATAATGGGGAAATGGAAAATTAACACTAATTACCTGTCATAGCATATAAATTACCATAGGTTTGGTAAATGATCAAACCTCCACCGCTAGGCGCAAGGATTATTCATTACTGTCAAAGAGGTCTTTTAAAGGGTTGTGGGGTGTAGGTGTAAGATAACATTAACGGAAACAGGAATGGATGGGATACATTTGGGTCGTGACTTTGGGTAAATTTGGAGTAGAAGGGTTAGCTAATTATTTATAAGAATACACGTTGGTTTGGTTGCCAAGCCAAAGACTCAGACAAAATATACAAACTCTACAAAACTCTACACCAATCTCTTTCTTTTTCTTTTCTTGACTCTAATATAAACATACACATAAGCAAATGGCAGCCCGTACATTTTTTTCACTCTTTTTTTATATACATTTTTTATATACATTTTTATATACATTTTTTTGTACACTTTTGCTCTGCCATTGCTTAAACATATAATACATCATGAGGGTTTATAGATACACCCCTACACTTGAAATTTTACATACTCAATTATTTACAATCTAACTAACAACCCGATTTAAGGTGGATCAAAATAACATGGAGCTTATTGAGCTCTATTGGGGGTAATAAATTACTTCTTCCCCAATTCTTCATAAGATGAATACTACCATGAATCCCAATCGTCCCAAAACAGTATTTACAAGGATAAAGACTTAGCAACCGTGTACTCAATAATTAACTTGGGTCAAAACAATAATGTACTAAAAGTGAGTACATACAAGGTAGGCTAAGGTGATTTGGGTGTAACAATTGGTTTATGGGTGACAATGCTCTTCATTAATAGTCTGGCTTAACCATAAAATTACAAGAACCGTGAAAAAGGATAGGCTCGGAGGGTTGTACTAGGGGTATCCTGCACTAAAAATGAGTGCATGGAAAGGGTGTGGGATAGTTATATTATCGAGGTGACCATCATAACAATTACAAGTTTGAAACATGGGTTAATCCTAGTGCCTCTTTTCTAAAAATCCTAATACTTACTATGCGGTCTCGGAATGCATCACAAAAACAAGCTCTAAAATTTAATATACTACCGGTTCACTCATATAATTTTAATACCAATACCAATGCTCCAGAAAATGTGACAAAGACCATACGTACACATCCGTAATGACGAAATAAACACATATGACTGCATTCGAACCTTAACTCGAGAAAGCTAAAGGTACAAATTATCTTGGGTATCAATAATGGATACCCGAATTCCTAAAGATCTAAAGCGAACCTCATATTTTTGGGATGGAATTTTGAGGGTTTTTGTGGATTTAGCGACATCTATGCGGAGTCTTTCTATCTACTCACTTCGATATCTAAGTATAGTCACACACAGCGAATTACTGTCTAGTCCTACTTGGGCTGACTTCAGATCGACAGCACGCGACTAGCTGCATGGTATATTGATTACATCTTCAGACAAGAGGCGGCTATGTAGAGGGGGTCACATATATGTAACATGCACAAGAGATCTATACGACTCGCATAGACGGGGAGTCTGTGTGAATCATGTTGGGTGTGATTTTCAAAGGTAGCATGTAGAAGTGTGGATACTTGTCTCATAACACGAACTACACTCAGATCTGGGACTCACAACATTCTTACTATATGGATAAGAGATCAGATCTATTCACCAAGCGGTGATCGTGATGTATCACTAACGTCGTCGAATCTAATACTTAGACACACTGGAGCATACTGGTGACTGGCGCAACACACGCTTACATCACAGCTTAGAGCTCTAACAATATGTATGGATGACTCTGATCACGCTGAGCGTCTCACTTTAATGACATCTGGGAATTGACTCTGCAAGAGTGATACATGTGATGGTAGATCTATTATTCTGGGAGACTTCAATATATAGGTGCATATAGTTCTGGATGCGTACACACTTGTGCCGGTGGTATCTGTTTCGATTCACACGGGTCTTGTACGTGGTACACAGTAGAATAGTCACTGAGTACTACTCAAACTCTCAATTATATGACTCGTGATGAGAATCACATCATGATATATACTAGGAGTGGACTGATGGTCAAGAGCGTTATAACGAAGTATCGGATATTCTCGTGAGTGGGGATCAATAACCTAGTGATGGTGTGTGTAGTACTCATTGAGTATATAGCGCGGGTAGTGGGGGATTCCATCACGACTCTGCACACTCACATCAATTTAAAAATTAATTTAAAGGTTGTGGATTGTTTTGTTTGGTGGTTTTATAATTGAGTATAATTTATTATGGTTTTTTTGGTATTAGTTAAGTTTTTTTTATGCTTTGTTGTGTTTTTTAAAATTAAGTTTTATGATTATTAAATATGTGGAAATGGTTGGTTTGTGTGATGTGGTTGTTTATTGATTAGGTATTGATTGGTATATTGATTGGATTTGGTTTAATTTATATTATGGTTGTTAATTGTAAATTGGTGAGTAGTTTTAACTAAAATAAATAAAGATACAAGAAAAAAAGAAAGATAACTATTACTCACCTGTTTGCTCAATAATGAAGAAGAAACATGCGATAACTGGTTAAATCATCCTCCAAAAATCATCCAATGAAACTTCCTAAGAACTTCCAAGCGTCTTCTCGTCAAATATAACTTGTAATTAAAGACAAAGACAACTACACCAAGCATAAAATTGGCGGGATAGATATAAATATAACAAGAATTTAGGGTTTTGACTCTATGAAAGCAATAAAGATAGGATGAGAGTGATGATGTAATTATAGGTTTATGCAAGTTTACAAAAGAATTACAAAATTTAAATATTGCACATTTTATTTTTTAGATATACTAAAAAAAAATTGAATTTTTACATTCCTGGAGACGCGACGCCGTCGGGTGTTAATCCCGACCCTGTCTCCAGCGTTTGTGAAAAATTCTTCTTCGTTTTTTATGAGAAATTTCCTACACGCAATTTTATTAGTTAAATGTAAAGAAAGCGTTGCATAAAAACCTGGAATTAATCGTTACAACCATATGACTCGAAACTGACGCGAATTAATCTAAACAATTTATTTTAAATGTTTGAATTTGGTTCTTACAAACCGGATATATTCCCCTACACTTATATAGTTGCAAAATACATTTGATTACAAATAAGATGAAGTTATAAACAAACAAAGCATGATTACAAAATTCATTCAAACATATAAAACAAACAATAAAGAATTAAAACACATGACACTCCTAATACGTGGGAAAGATAATCACTGGGTTGCCTAGACATGCTTAGGTTGCCTCCCAAGAAGCGCTTGTTTTTGTTCGAGTCACGAGCCTGACTCTACCCTTATTTAACAGATAAAGGGGAGGGTTCCCATACACTTGAGTTCAAGTGCGGGTGATAGTAACGGTACACACCATTGTGGTGAGAAGGAGCCATATGTTGAAAAAGTATTTGTTGAATTTTGTGCTCTAATTGGTGCGTTTCTTTAATCCTACCCTTTTTAATTCATTTGGCCAAACGGGTAAATTAAGTCCTTCTCTAAGAAAAGAGACTTCTTTGGATTCTAATCGCCAATCATCTTCTATCATCTCAAAATTCAAAAAATCAACACTTAAAGATCCACTATGTCCTAATAAATCTGGTTTAAATCCATAATGTTTCTTAGGATCATCAATGCACGGGTGGTAATAGCAATATGTATCATTAGGGTGGAAAGTCGTCACGTGAGGTGAAGGTGGTGTATTAATGGTTAAGCTATCTACTTCCTTCATCCTAAAACTATCCAGACTATGTGGTTTAATGAGTGGTTTGGGGCCTTTTTCTTCACCTAGACTTACATATAAGGATGGAGAATTTGGTAAGGGATTTGGTTGAGGCTTCGGCTCATCAAAACTAGAAACTTCCCTATTACTAAGAGAAATGTTATGATTAGTCAAACCTACATCCTCTAGTTTTGTTTGGTCCAAAGGTTCTTCCTCTATAGGGGTTCCTAAAGTCTCTTCTACTGCTTCCAGGTAAGTCACGGGCGGTGTGTATACCTCAAATGACGAGAGGACGTGTTGGGTACTTTGTGGGCTTTGATTTTTCACTTTATCCTCCATCATATCTAGATCACCTAAAGGCTCATCATATGCATCTAACCATGACATGCAACTAGGTATCTTAACTCTAACTACCTCATTCCCAACTAATTGATCCTTCAAATTTGCTATTGTTTGGTCAGAAATAGTGCTAGTTGGGGTTTTCCACTATTTACGACATTGAGCATAATCCTTAATGGTTTCCCATGCTTCTTCAGCACTTAATCCCCTAAGGTTCCCGCCCGCTGCATATTTAATATCTATTTGGGTATACCCGTCGATATGATTGAAAAATATTTGAATTTGGGATCATAGGTTGAGGCCATGATGTGGGACTTTTCGGATCAAGTCTTTGTAACAAGTCCATGCATCGTAGAGAGATTCATCTTGATGTTGCTGGAACATCAGGATATCGTTGTGGAGTTTTGCGATCCTTCCCGGTGGAAAGAATTGAGCAAGGAAACGAGTAGTAAGATCCTCCCATGTGGTGATGGATCCTGCTAGAAGACGTTCAAGCTAGTTTCTAGCTTGATCGCAAAGGGAAAATTGAAATAAACGCATGCGCGTTCTTTCCTTATATCCACCGTCAAGGTCAAGTGAGTCCACAAGTTTTAAGAAATCCTTAAGGTGTTGGTTTGGATCCTCGGACCGAAGTCTGTGGAATGAGCATCCGTTTGCACCATACGTAATTGGTGCTCGGCCTTTGGATC
The DNA here is from genome assembly GCA_026074375.1 of Tanacetum coccineum. NCBI lineage: Eukaryota > Viridiplantae > Streptophyta > Magnoliopsida > Asterales > Asteraceae > Tanacetum > Tanacetum coccineum. Next base: position 16,758 of record BQNB010007311.1, on the reverse strand, counting down.
GAATGATGGTACCCGTTGTTCTACGAGGAGCTCAATGGTATTTCTATAGCCCTCGTGGCTAGGTTTGGAGTAATCTCTAAGGGTACGGATAGGATTCGCGTCTCCCATGGTGGTTGACGAGAATGGATTACGAAACAAATAACACAAAGAAAAGATAGAGTGCGAGAAAGCTAATGTACAAAATTAAATTCTCACTTGAAAGGATTCAAGTGAGTATAACTAAGTTAAACTATATCGAAACCTAACTATTCCCCGGTAATGGCGCCAAAAACTTGATGTGGAGGGTTGCAAAGACTTCACCGGAAGTTTTACAATCCCCTAGGCAGTGTACCTAATCGTTGCAGTGTAGTATAGGTAAGACTCGGGGGTTGTTATCGTTCTCTAGGGGAATAGGTTGGGAAGGCTTGATCACGGTCTAACAGAATTCTAGAGGTTGAGAGAAGATTCTTTTTGTGTTTTTATATTTATAAGAAAGCAAGTAAATCTATGGTTTGAGAGGTTGGTTTGTTTAACTAATAACTAAACTAATTATAATCTATGCTACTGGTGATAACTTTATGATAACTAAATGTATTTACCTAATCATGCACTACTCCTCAGATTGGCTTTCTAGATACGTTGCTTTGTACATTGTTGATCATATAAGTAAGATTTCCTTAGGTCATGAAACGGATTACACGATCCGCCGTCTATTATATTTCCTTTACGGCAACGCACAATTAAAGTTATGTTATGAAGACCTAATTAATTGGCCCCTAAGAGTATATTAAATGCATGTGGAAATACTCGTAAGAGGGATCTAACTATATACTTGGTAAGTAGTATGAAGGCGCATTACGATGGTATCCTTTCTACACTACTCGTGTATCCCTAGACATATCAACAACGATACAGACAAAGGCTAGTTTTCTAAAGCCTAACGCGCACATTCATCAACAAGAAACAACATCAAAAGGATCTACAAACTAAGTTTCATGCAATCATAGATAAATACAAAGGAGGGTTTAGACTCGCATGTTATAAAGAAAGCAAGAAGATAAATTAATCAAACAACACATAGACATATTGAATGATTAATAATAAATGACCTTACTTGATTAAAACATGGATTCAAGGTAGTACAATAGGGTTTTGAGGCCCTAAAAATAACCTATAAAGCTCCTAAAACTACTAGGGTTCGTCTCCCTAGGGTTATACAATGTTATCCCAAAGTTACACACTAAAACCCTAAAAATGGATTTATATTTATAGAGTTGTCGACGCGACGGCGTCGCTTTGCAATCCTGACGCCGTCGCCACGTAGACGATTCTAGATCCTCTTTAAGTCGGACACGTCCTGACGCCGTCGCCATATTCTTGAAACCGTCACTAGATTGATCACGACGGCGTCGCTTTATGCTTGCGACGCCGTCTCCAGCCACTGTTTGCAAAAGTTATCATGAGATTTGGTGTAGGTCCGTAATCTTGTCCGTTTCTTCTCCAAATGAGCCCAAGTCATGTGTATTTCCTCCAAAAGCCATCCAAGTGCTAAAAACCTAAAAACAAACGATTAAGTACGTAATCTGGGCATATTTACATGATTTAAGGGGTTAAATGACCCTGAAATAATGTATAAAATGACACCTTATGGCCGGGTTTCACTTGAAACTTTTTTTTCGGAAAAGCCATCATTTATAACAACCTTAAAAAAGATACAAAACAGTAGTATCCTTGCATACAACAATGTGAGTGAGGCAAGGATCCTATAAACAAAAACCACCTAGGCTACAAGACAACCCAAAACTAAACCAAAAAAGGAAAAAGACCAAAGGCCAAAGTGATACAAGTAAAAGATAATAAACACAAATAATAATAGGAGGGACCCATGCAAAATATGTAGAAAACTAAATATGAGAATCCTACATACTGAACTTGAGCCTCCACTTGGAAAATCTCACAGAAAGAAAAGAACTTAAGCTCACATAAGCTACACACTCTTATAAGATCAGTATTGTAGATGGCATCTTATAGGATCCTGAATCCATAATTGCTAATCTAACTCATTTTTATTTTTTGTCCTTCTAACAATCCACTCATAACTTTTAATTTGAATATCTTGAACTATTTTGTTTGTACTTAAAACTTTCCCTTGAAAAACTCGCATATTTCTTTCCTTCTAAATGTAACACCTGGTAGTTCAAATTACCGCTTGCCAAACACGAACTCCAAGACTAGGAATATTTACATTACCATTCAACGAAAACATTTCATCAATGGTGAACGCGTTGACATTCTCGATCTTCCACCAACCAAAATTTTATTCCCACACAGTTATTGCAAGATCGCACATCACCAAGCTATAGCTACATGATTCCACCACACTACACGGACATAGTAAAGTGTCTAAGTCGATACCTCTTTTATCAAGCTCCTCCCGAACCAGAAGTCTTCCTTTTAAAGCTCTCCATATAAATATACTCACTTTCTTAGGTACCCACTTATTCCATAAGGTTTTTTGCGCGTCATTCTCCACTCTTAGAATTTTGTTCTCCACTATCTTTGACAAGGCTTTTACCGTAAATCCTCTATCATCTTGTAACATGCATCTCCATCGGTCCCTACAATCATTAGAAATAACAACATTTTGCAATATCAATAATAACTCTTCAAACTCTTTACATACTCTTCCTTAAAGATTTCTAACCCATTCTAATTCCTAACACTAACCATTCTCTACCCATTTCACTTTTTTTGCCACCCTGCCCTCCTTTCTATGATCTAAATGGTACAATCTAGGAAACCTATCACATAACCTCATATCGCCAACCCATCTATCGACCTAAAGACCAATATCACAACCATTGGCTACTACTGCTACAAACGATGATGGAAACTCTATACCTAAGTCAATCATCTCCTTTCCTATTTTAATTATATTTCTCTAAACACCCCTACCGCTCGATGCCCCGTCCACCCCCTAACATTACTAAGCCCATTGATGCGTATTTATTTAATATTACCAAGTTTTAAATTTATAAAACTCGACTACCTACGGCTTACGATGCACTAACGGGCAAAGAACCCGGTCGTGTAGTGTAGGATTGGTAAATCCGAGGTCATTCCCAAGAGCTGATGGACGGTCTAGAATCTAAGTTCTAAGTGTCACGATTTAAAATTAGTTTTAAGTAACTAAATGCAAGAAAGTAAATAACAAAAATGGAAATGGAGTTTTACTAATCAAGGGAAGAAATTGTGCTAACCTAGTTAATTTTCTATCAACGCAGTGATTCCGAGTCCCAGTGCAATGTCTAATTCTTGATTCATTATGATGGTTCTAGTATCGCTAGGTTCGATTAGAAGTCGCAACCTAACCTATAATTCCTACGATCTCAACTTCGTTAGTCACGATAGTCGGTTATCTAGTTCATAGTCATTAAACACCCAACTATCCTAAAGACCTGTCTAAGTGTCGATATTCCCACTACTCGACACTAAAACCTCCTAAAGGATTTCCCGTGCTTTATAAGTGCCTAATCTAATACACGCGGTAATGTGTCAATCCCTTACACTAAAAACAGAAGCAACCATATTCCTAGTATCTAAATAAACTACCTTTCAACTAGGTCTGCCTACTAAATAGCTTAAAGGGATCTACACTAGCCTCAACACTACCAAAATGCAGGGATCAGACAACATGCAAATAGGATATCTAAATAAAATGATAATTAGACAAAGAAATAAGAGTCACAACATTAATAAAATCATAAGAAGACTAACACTTAAAGTAATTAGCCAATTATATTGTAAATCACAAAAACAATAATGAATAAAACATTGGTCGAATTAAACATAATATTTGATACAATTACTTGATGAAAGACTAATAATGATGAATATTAGAACTGAATTCACCCTTGGTAAGTGATGGATGATAGATGGAAAATGCCCTATAATGGTCCCCTAGTCATCCCCTGTGATGGGAGAGAAAAGGATGCCCAATTGTGAAGAATTTGACCTTTATTTATAGGGTTTAAATGAGCTACGGCGTAGTTGTAAGTGCAGAACTACGTCGTAGCTAATTTAGCTACGATGTAGCTTAGATAGTTACGCCGTAGCTTCCCCGTTGCAGCTACGCCATAGCTCAAATCATGAACGTTGTAGATATGTATTTCCTCTTTCCGCAGCCGCTTGAATAAACCAAAACGGAGTTCGTATGAAGAAGTTATTGTCAAAATACTAAAGCACATTTCTAGAGATATCTCGAGAACATTTTATCAACTTACGGCTTCATTTCTCCGCTTGATTCTTTTACTAGCCTCCGATAATGGACTCTAAACCATAAGTAATATACTCCTTAAGTATTTAATCATTAAAAGCATCCATTCTTTTTGTCATTTCATTCCAGTGCCTTGATTAACCTGCATAAGTATATATGAACGGATTAAGTATCAAATTCATATTAAAACTATATAAAACAAGGCGATAAACATGGGAATTTTATATTGAAAAGTATTAAACATTTGATATTATCAAATATCCACCAATTGAATTCTACTTTCCCTCAAGTAGACCTCTTTAAATAATTTTCAAAAAGATATCCCCCAAGTTATCTTGGAAGACATGAATTTAAAAATTACCCAAGCTAGAAAATTCTAAACCGAGCACCTCACAAAAACAGAAATGAAATCACACTCATACTCTCACTAATCTATGTGTTCATCTTTAGGTGATCACTCAGTCATGGTGAGTATTCTAGCATAGGCTTGGGAAGGATACTTATCTTCACCACTAGTGTCTAGATGCAACTATTCTAAAAGGCAAATGGGTTGATACAACAATAGGGCTAAAGGATGGATCATTCTTATAATGTAATATTTACCAAGACCAATACTCTAGAAAAGGCGTCAATACCATAAATGCTCGCTCAAATCCATGAATGAGACACTTGCTATTGCTCAATTCCTTAACTCGAGTAAGCTAAAGATTAGGATTAAGAATGATAAGGGTAGGATAAAGACAAGTGAAAACATTTAATAGGTGTAAACATAAAGACACAAAACAAAAAGTTTCCTAAGTTCACAATCTCTGTTAGCCTTAGAATTATTAAAGTCAAATAAGAATGTATTTGGTCATCTTAGTTGTGGAAGTGATAAATCAAACACATATCAAGATTGTATCTTATGATTTTAGAGAGAGAAAGATGTGGGAAGGTTTCTAGAGAGATAAAGCAAAATATCCTTATGAAATATGAGAAATGCTATGCCTGAATTAAAAATGCTCATGATATAACAATGAACAACCTGAACCAGAATTAGCAAATGCCTACTATCTTTCATAACGTCCATAAGCAAGTGCAAGACCATTGGTTCAATGCAAGCAACAAAAAAGCTGTCGAAAACCACATTTTAATATATAAAAATAAAGATACAAAAATAAAGCATTTTAAAAAAAAAACTACATATTTACACCCCGAATTAAACCAAGTATAAAACACAATTATCCCACACCCACCACCCCACCCCCTAAAACCAAACCCCCTCTATAAGCACCCCCAATCCCCGCCACACCCAAACCACCAATCAAAATTAGACACCCCAAGAACTAAATTAAACAAACAACCCACCTCAATCAAAATGGCACGGAAGTCCCCCACCCGCCCCCCCACTTCCCCACCCCCCCCTCCCAACACAAAACAAACCCCCCCAATACCCCGTGACCCCCATCCCCCGCCCCCCCCCTCATCCCCCCCCCCACCCCCCCCCCCTAAATCCCCCGCCCCATCAACCCCATACAAAAAAAACATTCGCCCCGCACGTGCCCAAACACCAGCCCCAACCCCTCAAAGCCCTGCTAAAATGCCAGACAAGACCATAGTGATACCAAAGAGATACCCCCGACCCCCGCCCCACCAACAAAACCACCATTACATTACCCGCCCCTTGCCCTACAGTATCCCCCCCCAGAAAGCACCCCCCACCCCCCCCCACACATTTACGCCGCGCGCCGACCCACCACCCCCTACCAACCCCCCACCCGCAACCCCCCCTGCATAACCAACACCCCCCAACCCAAAACTTGCCCCCCCCCGCCCAGACGGGGGGGGGGGGGGGGAACCAAACACCCCACTACAACCGAACGCCCCAACAGGAATGCCAGCCACCAAGAACAAAGAAAAAAATAAAAAAACAAAAAAACCTACCCAAACCAAAAAACTAATAAAAAAAAAAAAAAAAAACCCCAACTCCAGAAATAAGAAGAATGTAATTCCAACCCCAACCCTCACATACCATAACAACCACCCAAACGCGGACGTGAACGGCAAGAAAGAAGAAAAACCACCCCAGCCCCCCCCCCCCCCACCCCCCCTCTACCCTCCCCGGACCTCACGGACGCAGCCCACCCCCCCCGCCAAAGCCCGCCACCGCCTTCAAAATCCACATTGAACTAGGAGACACTATGCATAATCGCTCCAACTTCCTAACACTGCGAGAGTAAGCTAAAGACCTTACAGATTAAGAAATGATAAACGCAAAATTAGGATAAAAGACTAGTGAAAAGTGGATCCGAACATTTTCAAAGGTGTACAACCATAAATACACAAACCAAAACAAGTTTTCCTAAGTTCCAAACTCCCTGTTAGCCTTAGAATTAATTAAAGTCAATAAGCATGTATTTTGGTCACAGTCTTAGTTGTGATGTGATCAAATCAAACACAATAAACAAGATTGAACACTAATCTTACCTACAAATTTCACATTAGAGAAGAGAAAAAGATGTGGGACAATAGGTTCAGCTCTTACATAGAGCGATTACAAGCAAAAAATATCTTATTAAAATTAAGTGAAACCAACACCCTCTCCATATGTATAGAGGGATTACATAGTATCCTTAGGTGTGGGCTTCCATGAGCTTTCCATGGGTCAGCCCGATTAGATTACTAGATATTACATTACATAGACTACAAGCTTATAACATAAAATACTAGAAGTAATCGAGTCTTTTCTAGAATCCTAACAATCTCCCCCCTAAGGGAGGTCACTTCAGATTGCAAATATCTTAAGCTTAGCATTCTATGAATGTTTTACAATCTTGCTCGTAGACTTGAATCTTGATCTTTATCTTGTATCTTTTTGTAGTGTTCTTTGATCTTTAGGCTTGAGCTTGTTTTGTCATGCTTAATAAACTGTAAACATGAGCCTTTATCACTTCTCGAGATAGTAAATCTTGCATCATCACTTGATTATCTTTGCAATACTTCGCATTCTTGCGATCTTGTATCTTTGGACCAACATGCTCATACTTTGTTTTTTTCTTGAAAGCTTGCTAACAATCTCCTTATATAATCTTTGACTTGATAACTTGATGTCTTTAAGGAAGATGTTGAATATCAGAGTAGCAGAAGTCTTTATCTTTGTATGATCTTGAGCTTTCTTGATTTCTTAAAACTTTATGTCTTTAGTATGAGCATGTGGTTATGAATCCGACTCAGCTGGAATGAGGTCTCGCCACCATCGTCTAATCCTGCACTTATAAGGGTTAGCAATAAATAACATATATGGACGAATATGTCTTTGTTATTCATCGAATTTTGGTTGAGTTAACCTCCGGTTCCTCGTTTTACAGTACAAATATAGTATCTATGATCAGGTAGATTCAAAGAACCTCCTTGACAGGGTTTCCAGCTGTACTAGCTTGTTCTTATTACCGAAACATCTTAAAGCAGACAACACAATAAGAGTGAATCAGTTAGTTACTGTCTGACTGATTGAGTCATCAATTCATAGACTAGACCAAAATCGATATCCAGTTGACACAAGCTTGATTCATATAGATTCTTGCAAGTCACCTATCGCGGTGCTGTTTGATGTTGACACTAGAAGGATTTCCATTCGTCACCGTGACACTAAAGAGTATCACTCTGAATATTCTGGCGAGATTACAAGGATAATGCGTAGGACTCTTAGATACCAGTTGTGTTCTTTGTTTGTGAGCAACAAGTGTATTTTGGGAATTGTGTCCTAATGAGATTTATAATGATCTCTTTTGGCTCTAGACTCAATAATGCGTTTTTGTTTTTGTGATTGGAGGTAGGAGCTGACTGCCACCTTTTCAATACCAACTAACTCGTAGTGAGAAAGTCGATAGATAATATGTTTTATCTCTGTGAGAAATGAAACAAGAATCTTTTGAGAGACCTTGAGTGGCTGGGAAGGGTTGTGCATTGCATCATTGGGTCCATGATGACTATCTTCAATACCAGACATCATCTTAGTGATTCTGATAGCATATGTATTGACCCGGTTTTTGCCTAAAGTGTAAAGAGGGCTTCTTTCTTTTCACCCTTTATCTTTACAATTCTTTTTCATTCTTCATCCCCTTTAATGTTTACCAAGACGTAATTACTAGCACCTTGTTGTGATTGTTCCAGTGCTAGCTCATGCCTTAGTCAACATTATCCCTATATTTTCATTGAACTCCATCTTTCCTAAGGACTTTTAATTCTATCTAATTTAATGTTCTAGGGTAGATCCCTCTGGTTCTGTTTGGATCATTGGACGTATACCTAACACTAACCACCTTATAAATTCATCGCCGTCGTGAATTAGTTGGTTGTTGGGTATAGAGAACGTCACCATAAAATAATTTAAAAATCAATTAAAGTACTTGTGATGTAAATCAAAACGTTTAGTACTTTGATAGTTTCATTTTAAAGAAATGCCCCCTACACATGTGTGTCGATATTCGAAAGTGTTTTGCACATGAAGGGAAAAGCCCGCACTTGAGTCTTATTCGATCACATTTGATAGTTCCATATTTTAACCACATTTTCTCCCCTTATAAAAAATAGCAAATCTTTTGATATTTTAGATATCAATTGACTAAAATATATTTTGAAAAGCTTTTGGGGAGAAAAATGTTTTCTGAATTAGCATGATTATTCAGAATATTTTCCATTGCTCCCCCTCAATTATTGAGGGAATGATATAGTGTTGAGTACACAATTTTGAAAGATTTTGAATTTATTGAAAAATTCTTGGAAATTGTACTCGAACACTATATATTTATGAAGTTACACTACATTTTTACAAGATAGTAATTGAATCAGCAACATATCTTCAACTTTAAGGCTTTTAACAACTATGTAATTATTTCCAAACATTCCTAAGTTTTTTAAAACTGTGAGGTATTGGCAATATTGGCCGTATGTAGTTTTAAGCCCAAGCCACTAATCTTGAAAATTGTATTTAAGCCCCTAAAGTTATTAACTTATGACAACTTTAGCCCCTAGAGTTAAAATAAATTGACTCCGCCTCAAATTATTATCCATTAAGTTAAAACTTTTCCGTATACTTCGCGTGACTTGTTAAAGATTATTCGAACACACTTTCTCCCCTTCGAAAAAAGACCCGTATTCTATTTGTTCGAGTGGTTGAATTTTCTTGAAAATCTGTTTGTGATGTCGAAAACTGATTTTGATTTTGATACAACAAATTTTCAAAATGATTAACCCGAAAAATGATTTGTACAAATGATATTTGTTAGAAAAATTATTCCGGGTTAAGATGTTTCTCTTCTTTTTTAGAGTTGATTCATCGACATTCTTAATTATATATATATATATTATATATCTTAATATATATATTATATTATACTTTATATATATATCATATATAGATATATAATATGTAAATATATAATAAGTATTTCCAAAATATCAATTAATAAGAGAGAGTAAGTATTTCGTAAGGCTTCTAGAAGATTACTGATAAGTGTTAAATTGTATATAAAAAATACCCAGGATTTCGCCAATAAAAGCCAAAAATATACCAAAAGATAGAAATATGTGTGCTTTTGTGTCATAATGTGCAGGAAAGGATATCAAAGTCAAAAAGAGCAAAAACGAGCAAAAACCAACAAGAAATGAAGAGACAAGTACAAGAGAGAGATTTGAGGAAAGTTATCAAAGCCGGATCAGCCCGACAACAAGAGAAGAAAGTCAATGAAGACACAATAGAAGTCAATGGAATCAAATAATAGACATAGTTTTCAAAAAGTTCAATGTTTCATTTGGATGTTATTGAGTCCAAGACAAAGATGTCACAAGTTAGATAGTTGGTTTATTAAGAGGAAAAAAAGGAGATAGCAACTACAAGGGCCATTATTGTCAATTTCAAAGTTATTTTACACTACACTTTGGAAATAAGTAACACAAGGACTTGTATTGCCAATACCACAAAGTTTCAAACTCATCACGCGGTTTAATTCCTCCTAACTGTCCTACAACTGATTTTCCCGCCAAAATACGCAACAAACCCAAGTTTCCCAAAATTCTTTCTCGTTTCTCCTTACTTCATCCCACCTCGTATTTTCCCAATTCCACATCATTTGTGCAGTGCGCAACCTCATTGTCCGATACACTCACATTCTCATCAACGGCTTAAATTCAAAGAGAAAAGATCAATGGCTAGGAACGATTGAAGCTCTCATCCTTTCATCACTCTCATCTATAAATAGAAGCCTGTAATAGATAGTGAGAGTGTTAGATTTTTAGTGAGTTAAATTTTCTTTGTAATTTTCTCTTTTCAATTTACGTTTACTGTTCATTCTTCGAAATTAAAGCTTTTAAAATCTTTCAAATCACTTGTACCTTTGTATTCTCAGTTTGTACTTTACCTTACATAATCAATAAAAGCTAAACATTCAGTTTACTAGAGTTTGATTTCAATTTTTAAGCTGTTTTGATACAATAAGCTCTCATAAGCTCATTGAAGCTTATAATAGTTCTTAAGCTCAAATTTCAGTCAAAGTTTGTGTAAAGTCATTTAGCTTATATTTTTTTGTTCATTCCAGTCAAAAGTCATGATTATTTGATTACTTTTGATTGATATTGGAAGCAATGAGGAGTGATAAGCTACTTTCAGCTTATTGAGCTTATAGCTTATTGGTTTAGAGGCAAGGTGCCATTAGGAGTATGTTTTAAAGCCACTCACTCAACAAGAGTGGCTAGGGTCAGAAACTACAATTCAAACAGTTTTACGATTCATAACTTTTGATTTTAGCATACACCTAGCTTAATTCATGTAGCTTATTTCTTTGTTTTCCTTGTGCTTAATCCTGTTTAAAATTGTTTAGTTAGTTTAGATATTCAAATGTTTTAAAGTTGTTGTAGTTAGAATCCATTAAGTTGTAATTTCCTTTAATTCTGTATTTATCAGTAGAATATAGCTTGCTGAGTAATTAGCTTATTCCTTTTAATAAAAGATGTAGGTTTTTTTTTTTGCTATATATAGCATAAATTAGGTGAGTTTTAGATTGAGATGAGATATAAAGGTTTTAGTAGTTTTAGCTTTAAAATAGATTTTAGATAAAAAATAGTTTGGACAGTTTGAGTAAACTAGTGTTTGGGTTAAGGCATTTTTGACCTTTAAAGTCAACAAGAGAATGTCAAAACTCTTTGCATAGTTTAGATTTTCAGGATTATCAAGTTTTAAAAAGGTTTTGCAAGATAGTTTGAAGAATTTCAATAGTTTTGAGCTAACCGTCTTTTGCTAGCTCAGGGCACTTATAAAGGTGATAGTGGTTGTTAAGTGTTAAGTGATTTATAGAATTTTAGAGTTTACACTTGGTAAATGTAGATTTAATAACTTGTAGTGAGTTGATTTAAGAGTTTTCACTCTAGAATTTAGGCCTGCATTTGAGTTTTTTGTCAAGTATATCAGTATCAGCAGTATTAACTTAGTTAATACTGCTGTTGTTTATCATTTTTAAAGCTTCTTTCTAGATTTGAAAGTAGGAGTTTAGAAATTGTTTTTACGTTCTTAGTAGTATTCATTAGCTTATTAAGTCTTCTTATTAATTTTCATTTTTTAAGCTATTAGTACTAGCTTAATTTTGCTTGCAAAAAATAAGTAGCAGAGCAACTTTAGAGTCTCTCGCTTATTTCTTTAGATTTTTCATTTCTAGTTGTTATTTCAAAATTCCTTTTATCTAGGTATACTCATAATCATAGGAGAGCTTATTTGCCAAATTTCAGTTTCTAAGAAGTAGTAATAAGCTAATTAGCTTATTAGGATTAGCTTAATTTCAGTAAAAAGCTTGAACTTTCATTTTTTGATAGCAAATTTCTTGTTATTCTTGTTCACTTGTAGCTTATTTCTTTTTAGAAATTTATAATACACAATATAAGCTTCTTATAAATTCTTTTTTGGATTTATTTTCATTAAGAATAAGCAGATATGAGCATAGTTTAGAAAAGTGTTAATTTTCAAAGTAAAAACTAAAGTTTTTGTAATTGCAATATAAGATGGCTTATATTTTTAGCTTATTTAATTGTTGTTAAAGTCTAGAAGAGCTTTTATTTAAAGTTCGTAGTGTATAAGCTCAAGTTCAACTCAATATAGACCTGCTCCGTTTATTACTTCTATCGAACACGTCTCCAGTACATGATATGAGAATTCCCCAAATGAGGCATAAATGCCGTGCTGTAAACTCATTCCTATCTAAGCCAGTATATACAAAGTTCGTGCCCCTCCCAAAAGCCGAACATACCCAACCCCCCCCCCCCGATTCCGAGCTCTTATCCTCCCGCCCACCCCCCCCCCCCCCGCGTCTCATTCGTCAATAGCTTAACGCCCGGTCCGGTTGCATTTAAACTGTAGTGTAAACTTCCCTTCTTAAGTACCCCACCGCCTACCCTTATACTTTCCATTATTTTGATTATTCTACCCTGTTCTTTGAGTATATTATAATAAACTAGTTTTAATATTTTTAATTTTTAGTTTTATTTAAAAAAATATTTTATTTTAACATTAGGGTTTATGTTTTTAAATAGTAAATTTAGGGTTCAATTGATAAAAAAAATTGGGAATTTTTAATTTCATGATTTTGCACCTTTTTTTAGTAGATTATAAAAATCTTTTTTCTTTATATTTTCCCAATTAATATTTGTACTTTTCTCTAGTTAAATTTTAAAATAGGTTTTAGGTTTAATTTCTTTTTCTCTTAAACAATTATAGAAAATAGAATAATATTTGGAAAAATTTAATTCTTTTTGTAATACTTTTCTTTTCCATTCTAGAATTTTTGGAAAAGTAAAAAGATTAGTTTTTAGTGTTAATTTTTAGAAAAAGTCGTATTTTAGTAATTCATTTTCTTTAAAAAATCATAGAGAATTCAAAAAATAGTTAAAAATTCTATTCTTTTTTTTCTAATAATTTTCTTTTAAATTTGTGATTTTTAGGTATAAAATTTTGTTAAAAGTAATACCTTAGATTTTAAATTTTCAGTTTTAGTCAGTTTTAATTCCAGTTTTGTTAATTTTTCATACTTAGTTAAACGTTTTTTAATTGTTTAATTCTGTTTCTATTGTTTAATTGTGCTATTAATATTCGTAGTGTATTTCATCATTTCATAATCCGTTATCAATTCTTGACTGATATCCTTGATAACTTCACGGGGAAGGGTCTTCAAACACTAATCTTCAAACGTAAACTTGATAATCGCACACACCTCCCCGGCAGCGACGCTAAAAATCGATACAAATTCTAACAGCCTATATATAATATATAATTTTTATATATATATAACTAAAATCCGGAATATCAAATAGTAAGAGTAAGTGAAAAGGTCTTTAAGAAAATTGGATTACTTTTATCCAAAGTAAAATCCAAAACCTTCCCGAGTCGTTTCCCGACGATGCGTGAATTGAAAATCGAGGTTAAGTTCGTGATCGCGTGTTTGAATAATCAAATTTTGATTTGGATTCTAATTCTACAAATAATATGCAAAAAACAAATAAACGCAAGTAAACAATTAAGGATTTAAACTAAAAACGATAACGAGAATCAAAACCCGAGCTTTAAAAACCTAAATTATCAAATTTTAACCCTACAAATGCAAATTTAATTTTTAAATGTCCTAAATGATTAAAATAATTTTCAGAAAAAAATTATATATTTTTTTTATTTTATTTAATATGAATTAAAAACGGATTTAATCTAAAAAATGCATAAAAAATAGTAAACAAATTTTAAAAAATTCTAAAAAAATTACAGAAAATACTTTTAACTATTACAAATAGAAGAAAAATAAGAACTTGAAATAAGCTAGACGGATAAGATGTTAAAATAAGCTTATAAGCTTATACGCTTAAATTGCCAAACCACCTTAAATACTAAAGCACCCAAGGGTCTAACAGAAAAGACCCAAGGGCGCAATGGTAAGGGGTGAGGGTGTTAAGGTAGAGGTCTCAAGTTCGAGTCCTCCCTATACGGCCTTACTCCTTCCATTTTTATTTGCAAATTTTTTTTTACACACTTCAAGGGCGCAATGGTAAGGGGTGAGGCTGTTAAGCATTTTTAAAAAAGGAAGTTTTTCAGAAAAGCATTAATAAGCCTGAAACAAGCAGATTCACTTAAGCTTTAAAAACTTAGATTTTTAAAATTGTTTTTGCACAAAAAGCTTAAATAAGCCTCTAACAGCTTATAACAAACCTAATAAGCTAGAAAACACCAAAATAATCACTCAAGATAAGCAGAAAGATCAAATAAGCCAATGAGTGGCAAAATGGTAAATAATGGCAGACTATAAGCTACTTTTTAAGCAAGATTTTAAAGGACCTAAACTTAAAGTTAATGTGTAAAAGTGAAAACTCAATAAGCTAGTACTACTGAGATTTAGAATAAGCAAAGAGAAAGAAATTTGAACAACTTATAAGCTATTAATTAGCTTACTGAAAATGGTAGTTCAGACAAAATTCATGTTTTTGGATTTTCAAAGGTTTTCAATGAAGACTAAATGGCTCAAATGCAGACCTAAAATAAGCTAGAAAATTAAGCTCATATTGCATAATAAGCTAAAACAGATAAAACTTAATGTTTAATGAGCTTGTATCGTGAAATTCAGAACCTAAATCTTACTTAAGCTACCCTAACTTTGATAATTAAAACTGACTTTTAACCCTTTTTTTTACTAAGACTAAAAATTATGACAGAATTACACCAAATTGCAAATGACCAATGCACACTTTAACCTCTACATTCTAATGCATCTGGAAACCTTAAATAAGCAGAAAACCAACACTAAAATGCAACCAACAAAGGTCTAACCACATAAGCTTATAAAAACAGTTTTGAGTCCACAGATTCAAAATATCGTTAGCTTAACTCATAAACTTAAGATTTAATCAATAAAACTCTTTGAAATCAGACTTTAAACACTAGATTCAGCTTATCAAAGTTGGTTTTAAAACCAAAAGGTGGTCAAAACAGCACTAACATAAGTTAGTGCTGTTATGCCAAACACTCCTTTAAATCTCAAAACTCAACTTAATGCTTAAAGCAGATTCCAAATAGTGTTTAAAGGTTGAAGCAGATTAAGCTCATGACATTTTAAGAACATTTAAGCATTTAGAACACAAGAATAAGCACAAGAAATAAGCAGAATCAAATAAGCAGTTTAGACAATATTTGAAACAGTTTTAATCTAAAACTTAACTAAATGATATAAAAGCTATAAACTAAGCATTTTAAGCTAACAAAAGACATAATAAGCATATGTAAACATTAATAAGCACAGATTAAGCATAAAATAAGCAGGAAATAAGCAAATGCAGATAATAAGCTATAAAATGAGAAAATGAGGTCTAACCTTTGCCCTTTGCTCTAAACAAGGGCTAAATGCTCTTAAGAGCTTATCAACAAGCTCTAGCTTGTTTGAAAACAAGCTAGTAAAACCCTATAAGCCCTTCCCTTTTTGGCTTATCTTCCACAATAGCTTTTGAGTGACTTTTTATGAAAATGACTTAAAACACTATAAGCTATGGAAAAGCTTATATTGCTTAAGTAAACAGCTTAAGTAAAAGATAAAAAGAGCTTATGTGAGCTTAACAAACATTTTTAAAACATAAATTGCATTAACTTAAAAACAGAATTTAACTTAAAACATAAATTTCATTGAACTTAAAATCTCAATACAAGGCTTTAAAGGAAACACAAATAAGCTAAAACAAACTTAATATAAGCTGAAAGTTACAAATAAAAAGCTATTAAAAACTCGATGCCCTAATGGCCTATTTATAGAAGAAGGGGAAGCTTCTAGGTCTAGAATGTGTGTTTCTTCTGTGAGGAGAAGTTGAGAGTGCTCTTCAAGCCTTCAATCTTGGCCATTGATTCTTCTTTGTGCTTCTTCAACTCTTATCATAACCCTTGATTTGTTTCGTCCAATAAAACTCTATGGGATTGCCATAGTGGCCTTGTCCTCTTGCTGGGATGGGGTTTTAGTGGGGTTGAGTGGGTTTTTGTCCTGTTGCAGGGTAGGAATGAAAGAGACAGATGAATAGTGTCTATGGCGGGAAAGGTTTATTTTGCTTGATTTGGGTGTTTAGGTTAACGGGCGTTAAGGGAAAAGGACTAACCATGTCAGTCCTTAAGGACTAATGGTGTAAGGATATGAGGACAGTTGGTGTAATGTTTAAGGACTAACAGTGTAATAACCAGGGACTACCGGTGTAAAGCCATAAGGATTAGCAGTGTTAGTCCTCAAGGACTAACGATGCAAACCCTTAAGAACTAATGGTGTAATGGATTGGCTAATGGGCTTTTGGTTTGGGCCTTAGGTTTTAATGGACTTTTATGATTTAAAGCTTATAGATAAAGTCTTAATGGATTGGCTTGGCCCATTAAATGGGTTCGGGTTGGTCCATTTAAGATAAACACGTCTTTTGACTTCGATTTTTCACGCTCTTTCCAATCCCGTGCTTGGTTTTGTCCGTTTTGGCTT
>BQNB010007310.1:29497-91914 GCA_026074375.1 Tanacetum coccineum | reverse complement strand
CACTTTTATTGTTAATAGAAAAGATCCATAAAGGATCATTGTTTGAGTAATTCTTCTTCTTTAACTCTGTTGTTTATATTCTGCGTAAACAATAGTTTAATTTGTTAGAGTCTCTCTCAGAGTTGCTTGTGATTACATAAGTACTCTACAACCTTAACAGGCTTGAAGATCTATCTAGGGCTGGACCTACATACTTGGCTAAATTGAAGCTTAAAGAAGACAGCAGTAGTAACTCTTGTTACTACTGTTGATGCACTTGACAAAAAGTGCTAAAACCAAAATGCAGGTAACCTTGGTGGTTTCCCTTGCACTAGACTCACTCAATGAGAGTGTTAGAACACTTAAACAAGCAAATACTACACCTAGGAAAACTAGGATCAACAATCTTAAAGAGCTAAAGCTCCCCTGGTGCTGACACAAAGATAATAAGCCACAAAATCATCTTAAACTCAAACTAATCATTCAAACCTTTTTAAAACTTATTTATTTATGAAAACTCAGCTGTCCAAATTGAAACTCAAAGTGATCTTGACTTTTAGAGGTCAAACAATGTTAATCCAAACACCCCTTAAAGCTTTTGACAGATTGCATTTAGACTTAAAAATTGAAATACACTAAACAAAATTTGATTACGAGATAATAAATTACTTATAGCAAGCTTAACAAACACAAAACAACAACTAAATAAGCTAGATTTAAGAATCTAAAAGTTAAGCTAACTATTTTTTTTGGTATTTATGATTTTTAGGACAAGCAATGAAAATCTAAGTTCTACAATCCTATAACTAAAAACTGCTTAACAAACATGATTAATAAGCACACTAAGACAATATAAGGCACAAATAAGCAACTAGAAAACAGATAAGCAAAATTAATAAGCTAATAAGCAAACATTAAGCTAGAAATTTAAAGACAAATGATCTAAATGAAAACTTACAAAGAGCTTCAGCTAAACAGAAGCTAAAGTGCTCAAATAACAGCTCTGGCTTATCAGAGATAAGCCAATAAAAGTCCATGAGAGCTCTTCTATTGTAAGCTCTCCCTCTATTTAGCTTAAATTCCAACAGTTAAGGTAATTAGACTGATTTTAGGATTTAGATAGATTAAATGAACAAATTAGCTCAATCTCAAGCTTAGAGACTTGTGAGAGCTTAAGTAGAGCTTATTAAACCGTGGCTTATTATTTTGGCTTATTGAGAGCTTACGAGTAGAGTAATAACTTATGACAGATAAAAACTCAATTTCATTAATCTAAAAGCTTGTTACATTACTGAAAAGGATATTACAAAAAAACTTTAAAGAAAATACATGAAAATTACATAAGCTAAACTAAATTAAGCTAAAAATTAAAAAAGCTAATAGGTGTGTGAAATGTGAGGCTATTTATAGCCTGAAGCTGAACCTTCTAGCCCCTTGGTAGTTACAACTCCTCTCATCATTGGCCCTTGATCATTTGCTAATCATTGATTCTTCAATTCAAGCCGTTGGATTAGATTGTCTCACACGGATTGCCAGCGTGGCAATCCGTGATTGTGACACCTTTGTGCTTCTTCTGAGAGTACTTCTAGTGTAAATCCCATATTCCTTTGTGCTTTCTTCATGCTGACGTGCCATTCCTTTGATGGAATTGACCAATGAGGGCTCATGAATGATGTTTAACTCTGCCACCATGTACTTAACCCCTTGAATTGTCTTTTTTGCCCCTTAATTATGAAAAGCCCCATGATTTTAACCTGTTGGTTATACCTTAGAGACGATGAACAGTAATTGTTCATTCACGCCTCTTTTAACTGTTTAAAATGGTTGGTAAGTTTGACTAGGTGTGTGGGCTTGTATGACTTCGGGGTTTTTTATAAAAAAAGGGTATTGGGCCGGGTATTGTGGATTTGGGCCCGGGTAGTGGAATAGGATTTTAACAAATGTTACCCTTTGTTTTATAAATGTTAACGGGTGTTAACATTTAGGGATTAGGGACCACTTTTGTAACTTTTGGATTTTATGAGGGACTGAATTGTAACTTTAGGATTTTGTCCTTTAGTGTTTGACTTGGGTTGACTGAGATAGCTTCCTTCCGGCTTTTTGTGTGCTCTTCCGTTCTTGTGTTCGTGTTTGCCCGGTTTTAACCGTTTTCTTGTGGTTTTTGCTTTATCCGTACCTGCACATACAAAACACAAAAACAAGCATATCTTTGCCATTTTTATTATGTTTTTGGTCTTTATTGGGTTTATTTTGATATAAAATGGATATGTGTTTTCACACATATCAAAATTCCCCAAACTAAGCGATTGCGTGTCCTCACGCAATATTATATGCCTTATAACCAAATACCTCAAAACTTCCCCAAACTAAATCTTTGAAAAGTAGCAAAGATTTTTGTGGAGAGAGCTAAGAAATCACAAGTTATAAAACACCCCGCTTCCCTTTTTCTAAATCCTCTTTTTCATTTTTTTTAATATATAGTTGAGATAATTTTGACTTTCGTTATTTTCATAACTGTTAGGGATCATAGAACAAGATGCATTTCGATTCCGAGAATGCCCTAAAAAGATAAATTCATCGTTCCCGACTTTTCACTTATCCAAACCAAGCTTAAAACAAAATCACAGCTAAATATCAGTAAGGATGCTAACACTACTCATATTTGCAACTTGTAAACTTTTTACTCCCGACATTTATTATATCTTAAGTGAGTGTGCTATCTTGAATTTCAACCATGGATCAACTTTTTGCAACATACTATGCTTTACGTTCCACCTTAGAATAATGAGTTTAAAGGCGAGATCATCCCATGTAACGACTTTCGTCTCGGCACATCCCAACCTTACGGCTAAGTGACCAGGCTTTTGACACCCCACAGAGACTAGTATCGGGACTCACGGACCTTTGGTTTCAAAAACTCTCAGGTTTCACGGATATTCATAGCTTATAAAATAAAATAGTCAAAGTGCAAAAGCATATTTGAATTTAACAAAAAGAAGTAAATTTCTTAATTTAATTTAACTATCTAGACATTTATGCAATTGTAACCCTCGACCTTTTAGAAGGCTGCAACATCGGTTGTGAGCCGGCAAGAGGCAGAAAACTTTTATCAGTCTCGGATCTTTATTCTTACTATGGGCCTTCTTTAGAAGACTACCACATCGGTTGTGAGCCGGCAAGAGGTAGTAAACTTTTATCAACCCACAGCTTTTATTATTATATTTATTTTCTATATTTTCATCATCATTTTTTTTAATTATTTTTTTTAATTATTTTTTATTTTAAAGAAGACTTCTTTTTGAAAAATTCAAGTATAAATTTGAACTAAGACTAAAATCTTTGCTATATATTATATAAAAATTTGTTGATTTAAGTTTACTCTTCAAAAACAGCACGTATATTAATCCGGTTAAGAGCTTATGCGAGAAAAAGCAACAAGTTACATACATGAGCTCTTAAGATTTCCAAATAATCTTTGTTTAGCATCCTACTCATACTTAACTCTATCATTTTTTGTTCTTCACAAATTAGCGAACGCTTAGCCTAAAAGTTAAAGAACAAGCTAGAGCTCAACACGCTCGATCGGGTCAAAATTTACCCTTATTCTTACCCAACAAGAAAGTCAAAATTTGTGACAAAAACACTTATTTTATTTATATTTTTATATTTTTCTACAAATAAAACTTAAAAATTTTAAAAATTTCGAAATTTTTGTGGGAAAACAGGGTACGTGAGAACAAAACAATAAGCAGGTAACATCAAATCGATAGATTCCCTCCCCAAACTAAAACGAAACATTGTCCTCAATGTTTAAAGCGGGTCTCTACGCAAATCTAAGCCGTTTATTAATTATGCAAAGATAAACGTGAATCGATAAGATGAAAGGATATCGGATTTCCCCAAACTAATTGCAAACAAAGGCTAGGAAGCTCGAGTGGACCGGGACAAAACACCGAACACGAGAGTCTTCAGAAAATTTGGGTTTATCCTGCAAATAATCACAAGCACAAACAACAAACACAAAGAACGGAAGAGTACAAGCCTCCTCACAACACATTAGAAACTAGAAAGAAAAATAGAAAATGGATAAGCATGGGGTGCCTCCCACGAAGCGCTTTGTTTTTGGTAACCGAGTCACATAGCTTGACTCGATCCCTGAATTCATTTGTCCTTAGGGAGAGTGTGGAGATCCTGGACTTCCTTTGGTGGCAAGTCCCCTCCGAAGTAATGCTTCACACGATGACCATTCACCTTAAAGTTTGGACCATCAGGTTGAGATAACTCAATGGTTCCGTATGGAAAAACTTTGGTGATGGTGAAAGGTCCTGACCAACGAGTTTTAAGCTTTCCTGAGAATATCTTTAGACGAGAGTTGAAGAGTAAAACTCGATCACCAACATTGAAAATGCGGTTTTTGATCTTTGAGTCGTGAAGCTTCTTCGTTCTCTCCTTATAAATCAAAGAATTCTCATAAGCTTGATCACGAAGCTCATTAAGTTCATTCAGCTGAAGCTTCCGGTGATCACCCGCGGTTTTAAGATCGAAGTTAGCATGTTTCAAAGCCCAATATGCTTTATGCTCTAACTCAATTGGTAAATGGCAAGACTTTCCATAAACAAGCTTGTAAGGCGTACAACCAATTGGTGTTTTAAAAGCAGTACGAAATGCCCATAAAGCTTCATCTAATTTGTCAGACCATGAGGCACGGTTTTCTCCAACCGTCCTTTCTAGAATACGTTTTAAACCTCGATTGGACACCTCCACTTGACCACTCGTTTGAGGGTGATAAGCGGTAGCTAGACGATGTGTGACCCCATACTTAGACAATATTTTAGCAAACTGATCATTACAAAAATGGGTCCCACGATCGCTTATTATAGCTCTAGGTGTTCCAAATCGGGCAAAAAGAGATTTTAAAAACTTTACTACAACTCTAGCATCATTTGTGGGGAGCGCCTTTGCTTCAACCCATTTCGAAAGATAATCAACGGCTATGAGGATGTATTTATTTCCTTTTGAAGACAAAAATGGTCCCATAAAATCGATACCCCATACATCAAAGATTTCACAAACTTGGATAGAGTTTTGAGGCATCTCATCTCGTTGTGAAATTTTACCTTGTCTTTGACACGTATCACAAGATTTGATCATCGTATGGACATCTCGATATATGGTAGGCCAAAAGAAACCGACATCAAATTAACTATTTCGAGCGGTGAGATGAGCACTATGATGGGCCCCGGTGGGTCCTTCATGGCAAAGCTTTGAGGATTCAAGAGCTTCTTGCCCATGACACACAGTGAATGATTTGATCCGCAACAGTACGAAATATCGATAGGGATCTTTCCACAGAAATAATGTTTAACGTCCTTAAAAAACTTCCTCTTTTGTTGAGTTGACATTCCTTTGATAATAAAATTCCCCGCATGGTAATTTGCATAGTCCGCAAAACCATGGGGTACCTATCAAATAGAATACAGCCAAGAGTTCCCCTAAAGGAAATAATGTTCATTTATGTCTTTTTTTTCTAACACATCCTTATGAGGATTCTCAAGTCTAGATAAATGGTCTGCCGCAAGGTTCTCACTTCCTTTTTTATCAGGATGAGTATATCAAAATTTTTGTAGGAAAGAAAATCCACGGAGCCAACTGTTAGCGTCTATGTTTGTTCATAAGGTTACTTTAATGCCCTGGTGATCGTATACACTATGCTTTTGGATAAAACAAGATATGGCTGAAACTTTTCAAAAGCATACACAACGGCAAACATTTCCTTTTCCGTGGTAGTGTAATGAATTTGAGCTTCAGTCATAGTCTTGCTAGCCTAATGTATAGGCTGAAAATGCTTCATCTTTCGTTGTCCTAGAACCATACCAATCGCGAAATCAGTTGCATCACACATGAGTTCGAATGGTAATTTCCAATCCGGGACAACCAAGACTGGAGCTTCGGTAAGCTTCCTTTTAAGATTCTGAAAAGCATCAATACAATCTTTAGAAAACGCAAACGGTGTTTCCTTCTCAAGAAGGTGAGTCATTGGTCTAGCAATCTTAGAAAAGTCTTGGATAAATCGACGGTAAAATCCTGCATGACCTAAGAAACTCCTAACACCTTTAACTGTAGTCGGGTGGGGGAGCTTAGCGATAACATCGACTTTAGCACGATCGACCTCAATTCCTGCTTTTGAAATTTTATGCCCTAACACAATTTCTTCTTTACACATAAAGTGGCACTTCTCCCAATTAAGAACTAAATTCGTGTCTTCACACCGTTTTAGCATCTTTTCTAAATTGGAGAGGCACGAATCAAAACTATCCCCAAAAACCGAGAAATCATCCATAAACACTTCCATAGTCTTTTCGATCATATCATGGAATATGGCCATCATACACCGTTGGAAAGTACCGGGAGCATTACACAAGCCAAAAGATATGCGACGGTACGCGAAAGTTTCGTACGGGCATGTGAAAGTAGTTTTCTCTTGGTCTTGGGGATCTATTGGTATTTGAAAATACCCCGAAAATCCATCTAGAAAACAATAAAACTCATTTCCGGCTAATCTTTCTAACATTTGATCCATAAACGGCAATGGAAAATGATCTTTTTGAGTCGCTTCATTTAATTTCCTATAGTCGATACAAACTCTCCACCCGGTAACTAAACGTGTCAGAATTAATTCATTCTCTTCATTAGCAACAACGGTTATTCCTCCTTTCTTTGGAACACAATGCACTGGACTAACCCATGGGCTGTCGGAGATCGGGTAAATCATTCCGGCATCAAGAAGTTTTAGGACCTCCTTTTTTATTACCTCATGAATTTTTGGGTTAACCCGTCTTTGACTTTGAACCGTAGGTTTGTAATCATCCTCCATCAAGATTTTTTGTGTACAAAAACGAGGGTCGATACCCTTGATGTCGGTGATTTTCTAAGCAATGGCTCATTTATGAGATTTGAGCACCTTTAAGAGAGCATCTTTTTCATCATTTTTTAAACCTTTTGCAATAATCACTGGTAACTTGTCGTTTTCTTCCAAGAAAGCATATTCTAAGTGAGACGGTAAATCTTTTAACTCTAATTCCGGAGGCTCTTCAATTAAAGATTTTGCCTTGGTCACTTCACTTTGTTTAAGGTCCATCGGAGGAAGTTGAAACAGGCCATTATTTAACAATTTTTTGATCAAACAAATATCTTCCTCCGAATCGCAATCGGCATGATCAATTTCCAGTGAAATCGAATCATCCTTAAGATAAGCTTTGATTTCTTCCAAAATGAATTCGGAAGTAAACGGCTCAGACGTCGGGGTAGGATTGCCACCCAAAGAATTTGAAAATCCTAGAAATTCCAGAGCATACTCCTCACAAACTGCATCAATGATGTCAATTCGGTTTACCGACTTATCATTTGTAGAGGAATATCTCGTGGTTTGATCTAAATTAAAAGTGACGGCTTCGTTATCAACCCGAAGGGTTATTTCTTCTCCATAAACATCAATTAAAGCACGACCGATCCTCAAAAAGGATCTCCCAAGTATGAGAGGTACTCGAGGATCGGCTTCGAAATCGACAACAACAAAGTCTGTAGGAAAATGAAATTTCCCAACTTTGACAAAAACATCTTCGGCGAGTCCTTTAGGATAAGTAATTGAGCGGTTTGCTAACTTTAAAGTCATCCGAGTTGGTGTAAGATCAGGTAAAGAAAGCTTTTTACAAATAGAAAGGGGCATAAGATTTATTGCCGCGCAAGATCAGGCCATCGGATGTGACATATATCGATTCCTGGGAAATTACATGGAATAAGAAACTTGTCGGGATCTCCAAGCTTTTCGGGAAGCTTTTTGAGGAGCATGGCTGAGCAATTCTCGTTCAACGGTATCTTAGCTAACTCAAGCAACTTTTTCTTATTCATAAGCAAACTCTTAATCGTAGGATCAAATCTTGGCATCAAAAGTAAAGCATCTGCGAAACTAATATCGAAGCGCAAATCTTGAAAGATTTGGAAGATCTTCTCCATTTGATTCGAAGCTTTGTCACGGGACTTTTGATCATCACGTCGTGAAGGATATGGAATATTTGGCTTAGGTAAATTCTTCGGAATATCAGATTCCAGAAAAGAAATGGGGATAACCGGAGGTAGGATGTGAGCGATACTTCCTTAGAAATTTGTTTGCTCTTTATCCGTTCTCTCCTTAGTTTCTCATTCCACTACCTTTTTAGGAGAAGGATTAATAGGAAACGAGGGTCCCTCGTAAGCAACACCACTTCGAGTAGTGATCGCTTTTATCTCACCCTTCGGGTTTGGAAGGTATTATTGGAGAGTACCAGAAGTGAGGCTTGGTTTGAAAAATCACAATTCATGTTTTGACAAATTATTTTGAAAAGTAGTTTGTTGATTCATCATGATGGCTTGTTGAGATTTTATCGTATTTTAAATTTCATTCTTAAGGTCTCCTTTCAACGAGTTGATTTGATTTTGCATGTTTCTTAACATTTGATCGTTATTCCTCTTGTAACTTGAAAAATCATTTGAAATCTCTTGTTGAACTTGATTATTAGGCACTTGAAATGGTTGGTTTTGAAATCCTTGGTTTTGAAAATTCAAAGCATGATTATTTTGAGCTTGAAAACCTTGATTTCCATGAAAATTATTTCCCCGATTAAAATTATTCCCTTGAACTTGATTATTGAACCTATTTTGACATTTTTTACACAAGAGCAAACACTGGTGGTGCCATTTGTTACTACTCGGTTTGGATGGTTTAAACTTCGATTGTAAGTACCCGTGGTCGTTCGTACAATACTAGCTTGATTGTTATCGGTGCGGACAATTTATACAAGAATGAGCACCACACAAGTAACGCAGATTCCTCAACCGCCTTTAACCAGAGCGGGACGTGGGATAGGAAGTGACAACTTCTTAGAAACAATCTCGACTTAGGGTCGAAAGTTGATCTGCAAAGCTTTTCGTTCTTTCATCCGTTTTTCTTGAAGAAATTAGCTTTCATCTAGAAGCATTTGATTATTTCCCGTGAATAAAAACTTTTGATTTTATTTTCAAATTATGTTTACAGCTCATCTAGTCGTCTTACTCAAAAAGATTTCCACCGCCGCGACATTTAAGGATGTCTTGTTCATTCTCGTTTAAAACGTTATCAAGGTACAACTAGAGTTAACTTCGTAAATCCGCTGATGGTCAGGATCAAGCTCTAAGCAACTACTTAAATCGTTCCACGCTTCACTAAACGTTTCCTTAATTTTTGTGTAAACAGTATCTAAAATTTCATTTTTTAAGTGTTGTGGTTTTCGAAGGGAGGGAAAATTTGATTCACCAAATTTGGTACGAGATCTTCCAAGTCAAGATTGAATTTGGTGGTTCTTTTCGTACCAAGTTTTAGGGCTCCCTAGGAGCGGAATATGGAATACATCATTAGCTTTATCACATCGTTAGGCAATTCTAAATCGTAAAGTCGAGGTAATCCTTTTGTAACTATTATATGAGCATGAGGCATTCTTCACTCTCACGACGTAAAATGGATGCGCTTGTAATAATTGAAGCAAATTCGTTTAATCTCAAAAAGTTCCGCAATAATTTCTCGTAATTGTAAATAACTATAGCTTCTCCATACCTTCCGTGGGTACTCAGGGTAGCTCTTCCATTGTACGTTCCGCATTGTTTTTGTTATTGCAACGATAGTGCGAGTCGGGTATCGATATGTTTTGGAGAGTCATTCCTTTATTTCGACGTCCCGAAATGGTTTGACGGTTTGATATTATTTGGAAATAGGAATTCTAACTGCTGCGCTATCACTAAACAAAGAAAATGATCAAAGAAATGAGAAAAGGAAATATTTTTGTTTACCGAATATTCAACAAACTTGGTGTAACTGCTTTAAGTAAAATAAAAAAATTGACAAAGACGGTGGCATTTTTAGTAAGTGACAAAACAGTAAATTTTTTGAATCTTTGGATTAGGGGATCTTATGATGGTTAATACCTCAGTTGAGGTATTATTTGTTGGTGTTCTTTAAACTGTGTTAAATTTTAAATATTTCATAAATTACGAGAAAAATCAAAAATTACACGGAAGAGCAAATATTTTTGTTTTTTTATTTTTTAACTATTTACTTATACTAAATTGAAAAGAAACATATTTTTGTACTTTTTATATTTTTATTTTTTTTGATTTTTCAAAGCGTAACTTTCAAAGACGTTGAATGTTCTCCAAATCACGATACAAACATACTTCAAAACGAAGGACTCTTAATCTGAATTCCCAAGCGCGGCGCCAAAAAGTTGGTTTGGGTTTAAATTTTTATACACATATAAATAATATAAAAGTATTAAAAAATTACAAAAACTACCCTTGAGGACAAAAATTAGTAAGGAAAATTCTCACAATTATAGTATAATAATACGTTATATTTACCGGTATGGGATTACCGTGTTCGTTTTCCTCCGAAGATTTATGAAATTGATACCACGTTTGTTATTTGGACAATGATTTGAATTAGTTCAAAGATGATTTGTTTTCTAAAATCCTAAAAGTTAGCAAATTAAAGGACAATTAAACCTAACTTTAATAACGAGAAATTAAACTTTAACTAAAAACACAAAACGGGAACCCTAAACGGTGATTAAAAACCCTAAATTTCCAAAATTAAACCTTAAAATGGATTTTTCTCTTTTAATCAGATTTATTTGACTAAAAGTATGTTTAAAGAAAACTAGACAAAAACCAGAGTTGAAATTGAGCTTTAAACAATACGAAAAACGTGAACGGAAACGAATCCCGTTCTTTAAAAATTGAAATTTTGCAATTTTAACCCTACGGAAGCAAAACTAATTTTCCTAGAAATTATATGATAAAAGAAAATTTTCTGTAAAAGAATTATATTTTTTTGATTATTTTTCTATTTTTTATGATTTTTTAAAGTTTTTAATAAAAATAAATGTTTAAAAAAATACTAACTAAAAATTATATAAAATTCTGAATAAAATTTTTTGATAATGTAGCTTGGATTATAAAGGAATCTAGAAAAATAAATGTCGGGACTCAGCTTACAAAAAAAAGTTGTGAAATAAGCTAAAACAGCTTATTATTCTAATATGCCTAAAACGTGTATAAAAGATAGATAATGCAAAGGTATAACAGATGAGCTATTGTAGCATGATGGTTGTGTGTGTGGGGGATAAAGCGCTTGGTGAAGGTGGTAGAGGTCATGGGTTCGAGCCTTGCTCACCCGGGGTTTCCTACTTTCCCAAGTGTTTTAATTATTTTCATTTTTTTATAACTTTTGAAAATACTTAAAAATAGCTCATTTGCAAAACAAACTATTTTTATAAACACAATAAAGCTAATGAAATAAGCTAAATAAGACAGAATTGCTAAAACTATACTAAACTAATAAAAAGCTAACTGTTGGCATTGTTAAACTCAAATAAGCAAACCAAATAGAGAAATAAGCTAATTAGGATAATAAGTATCTTAAAAAGCAACTAAAAAATAAGCAAAAATAACTAGATTGAGCTTATGAATCAGCAGTAAGTTTACACTCTTATGTTTGCTTAGACTTATTAAAGTAATTTACGCATAATTAAATAAGAAATAAGCTAAAGCAAATACTCAACCACATCTAATAAGTACTTAAGAACAAAAATAAGCACAATTTATAAGCTAGAATGACAGAAAAGCTAACAAAAAGTTAAAAACACTTAAAATTTTACACTAGAAAGCAAATAAGCTCAAATAAGCAAATGACAAAACCAAATAATCTAAAATGGACTTATACTAACCTATTAAGCTAAAACGTAATACCTAATAAGCCATATTATAAGCAAAGTGAAGAGAAAATAAAGGAATAAGAACTATTGGTGGTAATCTGATAACCAAACTGCCCTTAAGGCTCTTTGTGCTTATTTTTTAATTTAGTAAAGGATCCTTATTGGACTTTTGACGTTTTACCCTAATAATTACACCTAAAATTAATTCATTAATAAACGGAATGGTTGGTAAAAATCATTTTGAAATTCAGGAGCTTAATGTAAAGGCTTGTTAAAAACAGCTTATACACTCAGAACACTTAGCTACTTTTGGTTTCTGAAATTAAAAAGACAAAAAGCTTATTTTAAGACTAAAAACAAATATGCTAATGAACTTATTTTTGAAAACTAATTTGAAATAAGATATTAAAAACTACCCTAGATCTACTTGTAAGCTATATTTCAAAACCTAAGAACCAAAATTACTATCTGAAATTTGATCATTAAAACAACTATTTGTCTTTTTAAACTATCAGGTGCAGTTTGCATCTAAATGAACCAAACCTTTACTCTAACTAGTGCAGGCTTGATGAAACTTGTTTCTATGTTTTTACAACCACAAACTAAATGCAAATAAGGACATGTAAATAACTTGAATCAATTAGAGCTTATATTGCAAATGAAACTTAACAGATTTGAACTTAAATGGAACTTAACTTGTGAAAACTAATTAACACTAATCTAGTTTCTAAATCATACTCTAACAAACTTATTTGAGAAATCAAAACTGATTTCAAAAGACCAAATGGCTACTAACAGTACTAACTTGTAGTTAGTACTGCTATGCCAAACACCCCCTTATTTCTATGAAAATTCATTTGAGCTTATGAAATTTGAATTTAATGAACAAAACTTGAATACCAGATGTCTAACAGCTTATAACACAACTACTTATCATTCTCAAACATAAAAATCAGATCAAACAACAATGATTAAGCTAATACTATTTTTTTGGTTTTTGACAGATGTTATTAAGACAATAAGGTAAAACTAAGAATCTAAGCTATAGAATCATAAACAGATGTATTCAAACATTCTAATAAGCACAATAACATAAATTTAAGAATATTTAGCAAGAATAAGCTAAAAAATTAAGCTAATGCTTTTTTTTTTTTTTTAAATTATTAAGTAAGAAATTAAATATTTAAAGAAGACTTACAAAAGCTTAGAGAAACAAAGGCTTGATTTGCTAAGAGCTGTCAACATGCTGGAGCTTACACAGGATAAGCTAGTATGATTCTTATGAACTCTTCTATTGCTAGCTTCATCATAAAACAACAAAAATCCATATTTTTAAGATAGGTATTAACTGATTTTGATTGTTTAAGTTGTTAGATTAATGATAACTTTGTGCTCAATCTGAGCTTTAGAGGATCGAGAGCTTATGAAGGCTTATAAGAGTAGCTAGTTGTGAAATAGTTGAATAGAAGCTATTGCGATATTAAAGCTAAAGTAAATACATATTGTAAACAAGTATTATGATTTAATTGTTTGAAAATAGAATACAAAAACTTTGGAAATAAAGATTACAATAAGCTGAAAACTGGATTTTAAAATTACATTAGCTAAAACTAAATTAAGCTACTATTAAAAGCTAGAAAAAGAAGATGTCGTGTGTGAGGCTTGCTCTCTATTTATAACCTTGGAGTGAAGCTTCTAGGAGTCTAGCCTGCTCCTCTTATCCATGATCTTAGCCCTTAATCAATTTCCAATCATTGGATTCCTATTCATCACCATTGGATTAAATGATGAGCACACGGATTGCCAACATGGCATTCCGTGTGTCAGACCTTTTGTGCTTCTTTTGGCTAGGATTTAGTGTAAAAAAACCTTGTCCTTGTGTGTTTCTTTCATATATCCGCGTGTCCTTTCTTGTGGGCTTCGACCAATGAGAGCCTCTCATGACGTCTAACTCTGCCAGCTTGTACCTTGTCACTTGAATTGTTGAGCCTCGTACTAATTTTAAATTCACCTTAATTTTGAGGAGGGTAATTGTTGAGATGATGATGAATAGTAAAAACAGGATTTCTCGCGCCCTCTTTCTTTTTATATCTTTATTTGACCCGAGTGTTTAGGGTTTGACTTTGGGACCGGGTAAAAAGAAATGGGATTGGGCCGGGTATTTGGGCTTTGTTATAAAGTTGTGTTATAAAGATAACGACCGTTATCTCTTTATTATAAGGAGATAACGGTGTTAGGGCTTAGGGACTTTTGGTGAAATTAGGTTTAACATTTAGGGCATTTTAGGCTAAATTTTGATGGGATTTTGTCTTTTTGTGTGTTGACCAATGTTGACAACGTGGGTTGATTTGTTGTTGACATTGATAAGCATTCTTCCGGTCTTTTGCACTCTTTTCCGTTCCCGTGTCCATGTTTGGTCAGGCTTTGCCGTTTTCGTATGATTTTTGCATATCGTACCTTACACATTCATAAACAACATAATACACAAATACATGTATATTTTTGCACATTTTTGATATTTAGGGGCCATTTTGGGATATAATAAAGATATTGTGATTTTCTCACATATCATTATACATGGAAATATCTTTCATATTCTTTTCTTGGCCAAAACATTGTTAATGAACATTTTTGCTTCATTATTTTCGCAAGTCTCTTTTTGAGATCATCGGTTTGTTTTTAAAAGGCGACAACCTAATCTATTTGGTTTCCTAGATTTGTACAATGGTTGTGTAAATCACCTTTGGTAATAACCATGCTAAAGATCTAGATCTTTTGATTTATACATATGTCTCGAATCTATTTTTCAATAAATAAAAACTTCGATTTCAAAGTAGTGAGTGGTCTTTGCATAGATCGCCCTTCTAGATATTTGTCGGAATCCATAGATCGATCCAAGCTTTAAAATATAATATATTTTAAAAATATTGAGTGACCTTGCTACTAATACCAATTGTGGAAACTAGAAGGGGGAGGTTTGAATAGTTTACATGTTTGTTTTACGGTTTAAAAGTTTATGTGGAAAACTGAAATTGTGCGGCGCACTTGGTGATTAAATGTGATAGTATTAAATGCTGATTGAAGAAGTGCGGCACACTAGGTAATATGTGTGGCATACTTAGTGTGTTAATGCATTTACATTAAAGTCTTCATTTATTTCTTCTCATCATATGGAAAGTGCGGCGCACTTAGGTACGCGACGGTTTTCGGCCATCTAGGTAAGTGCGGCGCACAATAGTAGAGTGCGGCGCACATCTTGTACTTTTAGCTTGAAATCTTTTATTCTCTTTGTATTTGTCTTTCAAAGTACGTAATTTCTTGAGTTTTAGCTTGTAGTGTCTTCAAGTGAACCTGCAAGTAATTTAGACTATTAAGTATCGAAAGTTCAAGAGAAATGATAAAATATATACAAATAACGCCATAGAAAACATGTATCATTTGGGCATTATCAATATGTTGCATTTGATGATGTCATCAATGATGTAAATAGAATTTACATAATTTTACCTATAATTCTAAGTATTGCTAAAAATGGAAAGGTAAGGTTATGTGTTAGTTAAAGTATTTTATTTTCAACATGATTTTATTATTTGTTATCAACAAAACATAGTAAGATCGTAACATAGAAATAAACATTTTTATCAATTTATTTGTGTTAACAATCTCCCCCTTTTTGTTGATGACAAAAAAATAAAACTATTAGAAGTAAACTAGCTAAATGGAAGAATGATTTATGATTGTGGATTATGTTAAGCTCCATTTTACTTCCCTTCTCCCCTTTTTTGTTGAAACAAAAAGATTAAAGAAATAGTTCTAGTTAGAAGAGGAAGTAATGTAAAGGTAAGATCGATATGAATCAATGATATGCAATGCTTCCGTCTTGATGGAAGTATTCCCTTTTATTTAAAAGGAGTAAGGCCTGATATATTTTTTTGATAGTCAGGTAGTATATGCAAGATTGTCTTGAATCAGTTTGAACCGAGATCCAAAGCTCCCCCTTATTAGAGGCGTTCCTTCTTAGCTTGGGGAAATAATCGGTGTGATGTAATGCTACAAAACAAAGTTGTTAGTTAAAATGAAATGAGTTCCCCTTGCTTTAGGAGTACCTATAAAACAAATGTTAGAGGTCTAAACATAAAAAGTGCTTTTGTAGAACCGACATGGACGATTCTCTTCCACGAATAGAACCGGCTTTGACAGCTAAGGGAACCGGCTGCTGTAAAAAGAAATAAAAGATATGACTTTTTAAAAAATTGTTGGTCAATATGAGGAATATTGAGAACATAATACAATTATCTTGAATCACAACAGTATAATTATTCATCATAACACAAGTTAAGAGTACAAGAGATCCTTAATTAGCGTTACATAATTTTATTCTACTCCTAATTCCCTAGTCTTGTAATTATGAGCAAGGACGTTGAGACAATCTAGGATGTGATTGAGGATGAATCGCATTTTGTCATGAAGATCGTCAACAATGACTTGGGTGCGTTGGCAATGTACGCAAAACATTTCATAAGTGAGTATCGAAAAGGGGTTGTTAGGCCCTAATGGTTGAAGTGGTGGGAAGTTTGAAAGTGGAGGTGTTAAGGTCAGAGGTAGCGGTGGTAATGATGGAATATGTAATGGAAATGGTAGGAGAGGAGGTTTCATGGTTGGAAGAGGTGGCGGTTGATTTGCCAAGAGTTTAATAGATTCGAATGATGGATGAGGCAGAGGAGGGTTTGTGGTTCTAAGAGGTAGGCCTTCTAGAGAGTCAATGAGTGCGTACAGAGAAGTAGGAGGGGTTGAGAAGATAAGCTCAACGGGTTCTAAGTTGATGGATAGAGGTGAGGAGTGTTTGGAAGGTTGAGTTGGTGCCGGCGGAGGAGAGGTTAATGGAGGTGGGGATGACTTTAGGATGAGCAAGAATTCGTTTGGAGAGATTCCCAGTGTTGTAATTAATGAAAGTGGCGGAGAAACATTTAGAGATGATGGAGGAACCGTTTGGTAATCGGTTGGAGGTCATAGAGCTTGGTATGGAGGTGATGACGGACGAGGGTTGTTAAAGCAACAAGGTCGGACGCTAATTCTAGCGGTACGTTTGAGATTACTTGCTGGTTTCTTATCTTTATTTGACTTTGGCATTGTTTATTTTGGATAGTTACATGAGAACAATGGTGTTTGGCACAATCCATTTTATAGTGTAATAATTTGAATGAGTGAATGTTTTACTTGATATTTTGGTGAAAATCTAATCATTAGATATGCCTAAAGTCAACTCCTAAAGCCTAAGAGCAGATAGAGAGAATTAGGTGGGAAATGGTTATGGTAAGAACTTAAAATTCGTATTTGAAAAAAAAACTGCATAGTGTTGCCGGTTTTGCCAGTTCCATTTGCAAAAGGGAACCGACTTTGTTTTTGAATGGAACCGACAACTGCAGATGTTGTTGAGAAAATTTTTCTAAAGTATCCCTACATGAGACAATGTTGGAGGTGCGGTTATCTCGACTCTAAAGAAAGTAAAAGTAGATATATATAAGATAACCCAAGGTCTTCATGGTTTTAATGTTGCTACGATTGAATGTACCCGGAAGATACACATTAATTGTGCATTCCTTTAGCATTCAAGAGGCGTGTTATGATGCGTGAAAACGTTTTTATTTTTGTATTCAGTAATGCAAGAAAATTTTATGTCCTAGTGAGAATGTTCTTTTTTTAATTTATCTTTCGAGATTTTTGTGGAATATTTCGTGATGCAAGTGCATACAGTAGATATATAGTAGAATGCTCGAAAATTCTCGAAAGTATTATGTGCAATAAATAGAACCCTAGACTCAGAGAGAAAGAGAGTGGAGATACATACCTTTGCCCATTTTAGGCATTGGGTTCCATGAGACCGAGTCCTAGTCTAAGAAGGTTAAAAGGTTCTCGTTTGAGGGGTTTAGTTAGAATATCGGCTATGTTCTCTTCAGATGAGACCATCTAAATTCAGATGTTCCCTTTTTGAACATTGTCACGAAGGAAGTGATGACAGATTTCAATATGTTTTGTATGAGAGTGGAGAACATGATTTTTGCTTAGGTCGATGGCACCTTTATTGTCACAGAGGACAGGTATATCATCTAAGACAATGTTATAGTCGACTAAGGCTTGTTTCATCCATAAAGCTTGTTGGCAAGCTTTTTCGGCAAAAAGATATTCGGCTTCGGTGGTGGAAATGGCTAGGGCAGTTTGCTTCTTGGAGAACCATGATGTGAGGCAACATCCCATGAATATGCACACACCGCTTGTTCTTTTGCGATCGACATAGTCTCCCACAAGATTGGATTCGGCGTAATCAATGGTTTCTACCCCCGTTCCTTTGGGATACCATAATCCTAAGTGAGTTGTTCCCTTAATGTATCTA
Source organism: Tanacetum coccineum (assembly GCA_026074375.1). NCBI lineage: Eukaryota > Viridiplantae > Streptophyta > Magnoliopsida > Asterales > Asteraceae > Tanacetum > Tanacetum coccineum. The sequence continues at coordinate 73,764 of BQNB010007310.1, read as the reverse complement.
AAGATCCTTTTTACCGCTTCTAGATGAGAGGTTTTGGGAGCTTCTTGAAAACGGGCGCATAGACAAATACTAAACATGATATCCGGCCGACTAGCCGTTACGTAGAGAAGACTACCAATCATGCCATGATATTTTATGTTGTCAATGGATTCCCTATCTTCGTCCCTAGTGAGTTTGGTTTCGGATGACATAGGAGTTTTGATTGGTTTAGAGTCTTCTAGGCCTAACTTTTTAAGCATTTCTTTGATGTATTTGGATTGGTTGAAAAAGATGCCATCTTCTAGTTGTTTGATTTCTAAACCAAGGAAGAAGTTCATGTCACACCCCCCAAATAGGGTCCCGTCAGAATAAGCGTCCGGGGGGATGACGTTCAAGAATATCTCAAGTACAAAGCATAAAGAATGACCTTTAAGGGTACGTTTTGAAAATAAACACCGCTGCATTAAACTAAAATATTAATAAGTTTTACATCAATCAATCCAAATGATTTAAGAGTTAAAATGCGGAATCTTAAATGAGTTTCAACAACGCTATTTAAAACATAGATAAATTCTCCAAACCGTTCCAAGCAAGACATCACAAAAAAAAGACCGAAACCATACAAGCACCTTGAGAAAACAAGCTAAAAGTCAACAATAACGTAGGAGACTCATAGGGTTTAGTTCTAAAAATTCTCCGAGTGCACCACTGATATACACCCCGTATGTGTACCGATATAGGAGATACAACACACATAAAAGCATTTAGTTGCCAAAGCACATGACATCGAGGCTCATAAAGAGATATCATATACACGCACTAATAAGTAAAGCCTTCAGTGTCCGACCACGGACCACCAAAACTACTATGAACCAAGATTAAACAAAGTAGGGTTGTAGTCCGACATTCCCCTCCCCCTTACCTCCACCCCCCCCCCCTTAAATTTTCAACAACTACCCACTCAACAAACAACCAATCCCACCCCTACTACCTTAAACCCATCCAACCATAAACCCACCAACTTTCCACACTTACCCCTCCCACTTCCCCATCCCCTCTTCCCCACCACCTCCCCCTACCAATATAGTCTACAACCCCTCCCTCCCCTAACCATCACACCCACACCCCCCCAAACCCCCCTATACTACCCAACCATTCACATCCCACCCCACCTCCCATTTCTCCTCCCAACCCTTTCCTCACCACCTCACACTCCCTCCCAACCTCTCCCCACAACCCACTTCTCAAACTCCCTCTCCCACCCACTCCCCATCCACCTCCTCACCCTCCCCACTCCCACACCTATAACTATCACATAAACCACTACCCCCTATCACAACCTCCCTACACTTAAACCTCACAACTCACATAACCCCTCCCTAATCACTAAAATGTTCCTAACCACAAAAAACCCCCCCTTAAACACAAAACTTCCTAACACCTAAACCTTTCTAACCAACCCTACCACCACTACTCATCTACCCCCACAAACCACCCTCAATGCTATCCCCCCCCACCCTCCCAAAACCTACTACCCACCCCCCACCCCCTAAAACAAAACCTCCTCACATAACCACCCATAACCTTAACCTCCAAAAACCCCTAAACACCCAACCAAAACCACCCTAACAACCCATAAACCCCTCCCAAAACCCCTCACCCACCACTTCCCTATACTCCTCTCCCAAATAACAACCCCACCTCCCAAAATCCAAAAAATCACTGTCCCCCTAGAACCCTAAACCAAATACTACACACCCACTACCAAAACCTACTAAACACTATAATCTCACTCCCCAACAAACAACTCACCCCTCCACACCCCCCCCACCTCAACACTTCACAAATAACACCTTACCAACCTACAATCCCCCAACCACCCCCCACTTCACCTCCTCCCACAAAACTCCTCCCTCCCCCACCCCCCCCCCCCCCCTCTCCCCCACTATCCACCACACCCACCCCCCCAACCCATCACCCCCAACTCCCCCACCCAACAACCACACCACACCACCCAACCCCAACAAAAAAATCCCCCCTCCCCCACCCCCCAAACTCCCTCATGTATATGACCTATCACCCCACCCCCACCAAACAACAAAACACCCCCCCCACCAACTGACCTCAAATTGACACCCCCCACCCACATTAATACACTCACAATCCATCTATCACCCTCCCACCCCCTCCCCTCTAACTTTCAACCACACACCCCTCTCCCCACCTCATTCCCCCCTCAAATCCTCCTCCTCTACTCCTCAATCCCCCCCTACACCCCCACCCCACACCAACACCCCCCAATCCACCCTACAATACCACCATCCCACAACAATTCCCCCCAACTCAAATAATTCCCAATCAAAATCCAATACCCACAATCCACTCCCACCCCATACATTACAACACAAATATATATATAAATAACCCCACCCCCCTTCCTCCCCCTCTCTTTCTCTTCACCAAAAATCCACCATCCCTCCCCCTAATCTCATATATATAAACAACCTAATTACAAACACTTCCCCTTACACTTTAATTAACCCCTTTCACCTCCCCCCCCTTATATATTAAATATATAACCCTTACTCTCCCCCTTTTCCCTTTTTCCCTTCCCCTCCCCCCAAATTACCCCCCCTTTACACCCCAACTACCTATCCCAATACAATTAATAAAAACCACTATACCTATTACACCTAAAGCCCCTCATATCATTATCCATTCCCTAACCTTCCCCCTTTTACCACACACAAAACACCCCATCAAATATCTACCACAAATCAAACCCCCTAATACAACAAAACCCAAATAAATAATACACCCCCAAAATTCTTTCTTTAAATTCCATCCCAAAATCCAAAAACACCACTCTTATCAGACACTCATAACAAACCTAACATCCCTTATCCACATAAACTTTAACCCCAGCAAATCCACCCACCTCTGTGCCCCCCCTACCCCACTCCCTCCCCCCCCCACCTCCCCCACTCCCCACACTACCACAACCACCAAATTCCTCCCACCTCATCCAAAAACCAACAACAACATACCCAACCTCTGAGATACCTTCCTACCTCCCCGTTCAACACACCCTCAAAACTATAACGTCCTTCTTTCCAACCCTTCAACCCTACCCAAACCCCATCCCAACACCCCGAGAAACAAAAACAAAACCACCACCTCCCACTCACCCCACACTCCCATAACCAACCTTCTTATACAATACTAACCCAACCCCCCACCATCACCAGAACCCCCACCACTATCCATCAAAAATCCCCCAACACCCCCCTACAATACCTCTAATCACCCTCCTTTATACTACCCCTAACTAATCTTCCCCCCATCCCACATACCCACCAAAAAACAACCCAACTTTATAACAACCAACTTACATTACACCTAAATTACCAACCTACCTTCAATCTAACACCATCCCCTCAAATTTATCAATAAACCTCCCACCCTCTCAAAACCTAACCCCTCCATTAATCAAACCCCCCTATCCCCCCCCCTACCTCTTATCTCCCCCCCTCCAACCAAACAAACACCCCTTAAACTTCCCACCCTAAATCACCCAAATCCCCTAATTCCTACCATATACCTCCACCTACCCCCTTCAACAACACTAAACACCAAATACTTTCTCCAATTAACAACTCCCAACAACCAACAAGAATTTAATAACCAACATCCCCCCCTTACACTCACACAAACTCACCCCTCCCCCAAAACCACACCAACAAACACATAACAAAACACACACACCCTAATAATAATAATCTCTCTCAACCCCACCCAAACTCATCCCCTTAAACTCATCTCACACTCCACACTACTCCAATAATCCCACCTTCACCTCCCCCCCTCTCCTTTCCCTCAAACTCATCTTGTGTGCTACAGCTCGTCATCGACTTGCGATATCTCGCCTTGCTGAGACTGATATGCTAGTTCTCGGATGCATCCTGTGCCCATGTCAACTTGTGTAGATACGAGAGAAAAATAATATGTGATAAGCCTATGTGATTCGGATAGTAATATACCGATATCATTGTAGAGGACAAATCTATGTTGCCTACCCGCCTACTCTTAAGATGTGTCCATGACCTCAGAGAGCTCAACTCAACTTTTGTAGCAGAATCATAGCCCGTCCTCGGGTGCCTGAGTTACTAGTGATAGTTAGGTCTATCAAGCGTGAATGTGAGGAGTTCGCACAGATGTGCGGTGTGTAGAAAAATACTCCTCCAGGATGATAGAATCTCTGTTGAGTATATAGTAGCTTAGTGTGTGTAGCACGTAAGTAGCTAGTACAACCACACTCCCCCAGCTATCATATTCCTGACTCCACCTTCATAGTGTGTGTGTTCCACTCAGAAAGCTCACACCCCATTCACGTTAATCACCCATCACAAACAACCCCCTTCAATAGCCCACACAACAATTACCAGACACACAATTATCCTCCCACAAAATTACCCCCACCTACACAACCAAATATCACCAAAAACAAACCCACCTTCCTCATCTTAAATACCATCTCCATCATTTATACAATCACCATATACCCCCTAAATAAACTACTGTGTGTGTGTGTGTCTATCAAACCAACAACAAAACCCAAACACCTAATCATAACATAGCCTAACCACCTTTAATCATAACTTACCCCCCATCCCCATAACACCTCCTCCTAAATATATTCACCTCAACAAACAATTTACGAATAAAAACCAAACTACCCATCCCACTTTGTAAAACCATCAAACATCCACAAACTTAATTCTCAAAGAGAAAAAATAATAAGAAATGCCTCTCGGTCTCATTAGGGGCGTTGATTGTCTCTTACAGACTTAGAAGGGTGTAAAGAGACCGCGAGCTCGGCGGTGAGTTGTGATACGCCAGATACCGTGTGGCAATCTGATCGATCTACTCATGAGCACTCTATCGCGATAGCTCTGATCCAGAGAATCTAATTAGCTAAGAGTACTAAATATCTGAACGCTCTGACTAAATCGTGGATAGAGTACGATTGTGATCCTATGATGTATTTCAATAGAACAACGACTGAGCTAAGAATGCCTACCACACAATATTTAGAGTCTTTTCCCGCTGTCTGCATTCGCCGTCACTCTCGAGAGCTCATAGTCATCGCTTGTGTGCCGTCGCATCGCTTATAGAAAATGCCTTCACATGTCGCGAGAAACTATCGAGAATCCTCGATTCTCCGCTGAATGAGCTGATAGCCGCTCAGAATGATGTAGCCATAGCTGAGAATATTTCCTCATAGCTAATAAAGCTCAGAATCTAATGTACTCACACATCTCATGAAAGAAGGAGAAGAGAAGAATCTAATATCGCTACCTCAGAAAGCTTGAAGCCTCATGGTGGTGTGAACCTTCGCTCCGAGAGTGTAGACCTGTAGTCCCTATACGAGTGTAGATATGATATGATAGCACGGAGAACGCGACGCTAGTCTCGATAGCTAGAACTCGCGCCTGAGAGCCTGAGAGATAGATCTCGTGTGTGTGTGTGACATTGCTTGGTCTATCTTGCCCCTTAGAGCGAGCCGACACACACACCGTGTCCTTTGTTGTGCTAGCGGTCACTTGTAACCATAAACCATAGCCACTCTGCGCTCCCATCCTAGACTATCACGAGCCGTTGCTGCTTCTATTAAGACTAAACACACAATTCACTAGGATCTTTCAAACGGCACACATTTAAGCCGACTAGAGGTGCGCTTAGACTGCAAGCAAGAAGAGATGTACTCTAGTTGTCAAGCGTGAGATCTATAGGACAAGCACGCTAGTGGAGGCATGCGTGACAATTAGACTCAGTAGACATTAGTTAACTCGAAGGCACCCTCTGTGCATAGGCAGAGAAACATGTCGTATGTGTGTGCGACAGCAGTATGGGTGACACTAGAGAGCTATGTATTGGAGCATCTAGAGATCTATATTCCAACAAAGATCTAAGTGTTTTCCAAGCAGAGTTTTCCTTTGATTAAAAGCTTTATTTTCAAGGATATCTAAGTTACGTGTTTAGTTTAATACTTGGGTTTTTCAAGATCTATCTTCTTCTTTTCAAGGATCTTTTGAAGTCCAATTATGTTTTCTTTGTGAGTAATTCCAGTACTCTTGGTCTTTGGGGTGGTGAGTAGACGATGTAATTTGATATGTGCGCTCGCTGATCAGAGAGACTCAGACCCATATGATAGTGCTAGATGAGTCTTCACTAGGAGAGTTCGCAGCTAGTGTGTCAGTGAGCTCGCCAGTAAGGTTGCGTCTTTGGTTATGGTGGAGGTAGAGCGAGCTCGCGTTGGTCTTTGTGTTATCGAGATCTCACGTGTGTGTTGTACGGTGACCTGCGTGTGTGGCGGGTCCCGGGTTGGTGGCATTGTCGGTTGCAAATACGATGGTGAAGAGTAGGAAGATTAAGAGTGGTTTTTGACAGGATTGGTTTTTAGTCGAGAATGGGATTAGGTTCGATTAGCATAATGTCGTAGTATGGTTGTGTTTTTGAGGAGTTTTCGAAAAATAGAGCTTGTGATCCGAATTTTGTTAAAAAAGTTTAAAAGCTACTTAACAGTGTGTTTCTACGCCGGTGAGTCAATTTAGTTTATGGATAGCTTGTTTTCGGAATAAATCAAGTTTTCATCACTCGAACACTATAAACGGGCCTAATTGACAGGTAGATCAAAACGACGAAAGGAACACCTTGACAGTTTTTTTTTTTTCGCGGCAAAAATAGATAAATAAGGTGAGCTGCTGGCCAAGAAAACTGGCTTTTCGGAACACTATCGGGATGTTTTTGAAGCTTTTAAAACATGTTATCTAAATCCACCCGAAACTAAGGTGTTCAATCAAGTGAACTCGGATCGGGTATATTTAAGGATTTAGATCTAAGAAAAATAAGCTAGAATTAAAAACTAAATTTGTAAAAACAAAACTAGATTTAATCTAATAAGCTACTTTTAAAACTATTTATTAAACTAGATCTAAAAGTAAATAAGCAATTTGAAAACTTTAACTACTAAAAAGCTTTTAGATCTACCAAACTAAATAATAAGCTCTCGAAAATAAGGGTGCTCAAGACTTAAAGAATAAGCCGAGTAGAAGACTCATGACACCCTTTTTAGCATTCGTATCGAGCATAAGCAAAAAATAAGCAATCAAATAAGATAAATAAGAAGAAAAAAAATGAAATAAGCAAAAGCTTATTTAGATCTATAAGCTTAGATTCAAACAAATAAGCTAGAAGATAACTTACTTGAAATAGAAAATAAGCTATGGAAACAAATAAGCCCAAGTGAGCTTATTCGAATAAGCAAAAGAAAAAGAAAAGGAAAAAAAATAAGCCAAGATAAATAAGCAATCAACCAACCTCCATATTTCATTAATAAGCTCAAAGTGATGATTACAATAAACTAATAAGCTTAAAAAAGCTTTTACAATAAGCTAAACTAAATTACACTACTCCTAAAATAAACTAACCTACACTACTTTTTTTATAAAACTAAATCTAACTCTCTCTAACATACCCAAATGCAGCAGATGCGTCTGTTTATATAGCATCCAAGTGGGAGGGGCAAATTCGTCCTTTCAGGCATCCAACCAATAATACTTCCAGATCTAGGGGCATTTTCGTCTTTTTGCCTTCTACCAACCGCCTCATTATTGCCCATGATTGGCACGGATTCACGCACTCTGACCTCGTACTGACACACGCCAGGTGCCACGTGTCACGCTCTGATTGGCCAGCCGCCACCTGGAACAGTACCTCATACCTCGTACTGCCACCTCGTACTGCCACGTTCTGCCACCTGCAATTCCTGCAACCTCGTACACCAATGATTAGTTTTCCACGTGTCACCACCTAAGTGGTGCCACGTGGCCTGCCAGCCGTCACCGGAGCACCCACCGGACCACCGGTCAACGGTGGTCAACGGCGGTAGTCAACGGCGGTGGACCACCGTTGGACCACCGTTAGAGCACCGCCGGACCACCGCCTGACCACCGGTCAACCATCGGTCAACCACCGGTCAACCACCGGTCAACCACCAGTCAACCACCGGTCAACCACCGGTCAACCACCAGTCAACCACTGGTCAATGGTGGTTGACGGTCAGTCAACTGGTGGGCCGGGTTAGGTCTTGGGCCGGGTCAGGTCGGGTATTGGGCGGGGTCTGTATCGGGTCAAGTTCGGGTCAGGTCCGGGTCAAGTTCGCGTCGGGTCAGCCACGTGTCAGCCACGTGTGGCCCCCGTTTACACAAAATCAAACATCAAATTAATATATATAACGGCATGATGATCGTGGATTAAGAGGGGGATAACCCATACTCATTTAAACTCCTCTGGCGTATTCGAAATCCTTGAGACCTCTGGAGTGTATTTTATGGAACCACAGAAACCACTGTGCGTAGGCAAGGGTTGCATTATAATTATCATATATATAATTGTTTAACAATTAAAAAGCTCTAAGGTCAGTCGACTCTTTCCCCCAAACACTCTAATACAAATATCACAAAATATTAATAAAGAAAGGTTCAAAATGGCGAAAAAGGTTCAAAATAAAAAAGTTCAAGTATGAAAGGCCGGTACCGTTGGACTCGTAATTTCGTGCTCTTTCCAATGGTGTGATCGAGGAATATTAACGACTTCATTTCGACCTCGATAAACGTGAAAACTTCGTCGAAAGTCACCCAAAAATTACCGTTTTTGCTTTGTTTTCAATCCTTTATACCTGTAAGACATAAAAACATTACCGTTTTTGCTTTGTTTTCAATCATTCCAAAATCTCATCCCCTCTAGCTATCAATCTTGACCCAATCGAACTATTGTTCTCTACTCCACCTACTTCTCCTCAAGCTTTTCTCGACTCTCTCGAGGATCTTCCACCCGCAACAACTAATCCTCCACCTCCTCGTCCATCATTTGACACCATTAAGCGTATAGCTAATGAACCACCTCCCATTCCACCCATTGATTCAACTTTCCCCTCTCCCACTCCAGACATGGAACCACATACACACCATTTCCACCGCAATGTTCACCAAATCTACCACCAAACTTCCTACCACTTCCGCCATTAGGACCTAACAATCCTTTTCCCATGCTTACTCATGAAATGTTTTGTGAACATTTCCAACGAACTCAAGCCATCGTCGACAATTTCCAAGGAGAAGTAAGATTCATTCTTAACCACATTCTCGACCGCCTAAATGTTCTCACGCATAATTACAAGAAATAGGTCTAGAATGCTAGAATAAAATAGTTGATTCATTAAGAATCTCTTGCTCTTTGTTGTTCTAATGTAATGTCTTTAATGGTTCTTTATCCTAAATAAATGCTCTTTATTATTGTCATATGACCATTTTTCTTGTTTAAAATTCATAGACATTGACTTTTTTAGTCAGCCGGTTTTGTCCGATAAAAAGACGGTTCCTTTCCAGGAATAACACCGGTTAGCCGGTACTACAAAAGACATTTTTATCTTTTGGTTGTCTAACTTTTCTTTGTAGGTACTCACACAGCAAGGGGTAGTATGTCCCATTCTATTTAACCTACTCATTTTTGCAGATCTCTATGCACCTCTCAAGAGGGAGTTTACCATTTCTCAGGAAATATGGACTAACCCATTCCATCTTTTTGTTTCAACAAAAGGGGGAGAAGAGACCAATTGATTAAAATTAACTGAAATTCAGTAATAACCAGCTTTTAATCATCTTTAAACTCTGGGTTTTATTATCAACAAAAAGGGGGAGATTGTTAATACAACTAAACTGGCAAAAATGTTTATTTCTATTTAGCGATCTTTATTGTTTTATTGATGACAAAACTTGAAGTAACATTATGCTAAAACCTTCTCTAAAATATAAGTTTTTAAAAAATCAAAGTGACATAAAAGTGTGTATACATTATTTTATGTTAACCAAAACTATATATAAAAATATTTTCTAATTTCCCCTCTAAATACATCATGCATGACCTAATCAAATCCAACAAATCCAAGGGTAATCTCACAAGATTTTTCAAGATTTTGAGAATCAAAATTCGAATTTGGTTATTGTAGGCCGGTTCGATTGGTTTTGGCAGCCGGTTTCATTCGCCAATGGCACCGGCGGAACCAGGCTACAGTACTCTTTTTGGCTATAAATACCAAGCCATTTCTCATGTTTTCATATACCTTCTCACTAATAAATACTCTCTAATCTACTAATCCGTCTCTATATTTCTTGCATAATCTTTCTTAGCTTCTTGTAGGTAATTTACTTCAAAGAAGAAATTACCAAGCATTCATCCGAGACAATCAAGTACCAATGCATTCGATCTCCATAACTCCAACAAGATCACATTACTGAGTCTTGACCATTACTTTGTGGTTGTTAGTCCATTCATCATTTGTATATCAAGTATAGTTGTGTTGGTTCGATTCTACCCTATGAAGAATCTGTTATTTAGCTTTGTATTATTAACGAGGTGTAACCATCATTGTGAGGCTTCTCCGCCGGTCAAAAAGGAGATTGGTAACTAGTGTTTAACAAACTCTTGAGTAGGTGACTCGGGGAGTGGAGTAGGGCAAGGAAAGTGTCCTTGTAGCCGAACCACTATAAATACTTGTGTCCTGGTTATATCTCTCTAACTCTTTCTTTTACTCACTTATATATTTCACGAATCAAGATCAACATCAAGTCATTTCACACAAAGTTTCAAGCAAAATTTTTGAAAAGATAATAATTAATCAAGAAAACTATTCAACCCCCTTCTAGTTTTCCACAGAACAACTTTTTGTCATTCTATGGTTGTCTTACGAACCTTCCTCTTCACTTGAAGAACTTTTTGAAGTCTCTAACTTCCATGGTGTATTCTTCGTCTTCACTTTTGGAAGTCGAACACTCTTCATCACTAGATTCCTTCTTAGCCTTTAAAGCAATAGATTTTCTTTCTCCTTTACCTTTGACTATTTTAAAATCTTTCTTGATGATCATCTCGTGAACTTTGAGGTTCCCGATGAGTTCATCAAGTGATAATGATGTCAAGTCTTTTGACTCTTCAATCATCGTGACCTTTGCTCTCTATTTAGGATGTAGAGCCCTAAGAAAATTTCTAACATATTTCTTGTTAGAGTAACCTTCATCATGAGCTTTTAGACTAATAATAATAGTATTAAACCTAGCAAAAGCACTATCAATATATTCGTCTTCAGAAATGACAAATTGTTCATATTGTTGTACCAAAAGGTCAATTTTGTTATCTTTGACTTGGCTATTACCTTGATGGGTGATTAACAATGTTTGCAAATTTCTTTTATCGTATTACACATGAAAATTCTTTCATAATCTTTTCTAGGCAAAGCGTTGTAAATAACCATTTTGACCTTATTATTTTTCGCAAGTCTTTTCTTAAGATCATCATTTTGTTTTTCAAAAGGGGCAACCTCATCTAGTTTGGTTTCTGGATTATTTTGAATGCGTTGAAAATCACCGTTAGTAATGACATGCCAAAGTTCAAGATCTTTTGATTTCACATATGTTTCGAATCTATTTTTCTAATAAATAAAACTATCTTTGAAAAGTGGTGGTCTTTGCATAGATTGCCCTTCTAGATATTTGTCGGAATCCACAGATCGATCCAAGCTTTAAAATACAATATATTTTAAAAATCTTGAGTGACCTCGGCTTTTGATACCAATTGTGGAAACTAGAAAGGAGGGTTGAATAGTTTACAGGTTAATTAGCGTTTTAAAATTTTACTTCTAAAATTTGTTTGATCTGAGTATATGTTCAACCAACCAACTATATGAACTAACAATGTATGTATCTACTAGTTATAACTAAGAAAACAATAAAAAGAATCACAAAAATATAAAGAGATGAGGGAAGGAACAATCAAACCAAGACACAAAGATTTATAGTGGTTCAGGCTACGAAGCTCCTCTTCACCCTACTCCACTCCCCGAGTATCCGACTCGAGATTTCACTATGTCAACAAGCTTCCTTTAGGCGGAGAAAACCGTTTACACGTCGCTTACGTTGTTTTTCGACACTAAGTTAAATGTCGAGTCCTAATCTTAGCTAGAACCAATCTACCACTTCACAAGTAATACACAATCACAAAATCTACACTATCAGATTTATACACTATCCGATTTACACAATCACACAAGATAATCAAGATAGAGATTTGGTTCTTAGAAGAAAGAAGGAGAAATTACTAGACTACAACAATTCATTTCTTGGCGAATACGAATGTTCTTCTCTTGCACTTGATAAAGAGGAGATGAGAGATGAGAAGAAGAGATTGGATCACTTAAAACAAGATCAAACAATGTTAGTGATCAAGATATTTAGTAAGAAAAAGAAGGTTTTAGAGAGAGAAAGAAGACTGAGAAAATTCATGCAAAGAGGTCTATTTTTCAGCTGGAAATAGTGCAGTATTTATAGGCAGGAAAACCCAACGGTAACTGCTGGCGGTCCCGGCGGTCCCAGATATATCTGGAGGCCGCCAAGCCTATTAGGGGGCCACCGTAGACTGACACTTCCCTTTTTGTCTTTTAGTGAGGAAGGTTTTATCTGGTATGGAAGGTTCCATTTTGAGGGAAAAACCAGATTTGAATTTATATGTTTAAATAAAACATTTCTTTTATTTAAAAAGTATTTTGTATATATTTATTTTTGTAAAAATGCGATGGTTAAGAGAAAATTATTTTCTTGATCACTAATCATGTTTAATGATTTGTTTATACATTGCTTAAGTGATTTACATTTGAAATAGAAATTTACGATTAATAATTTTTAAACGTTTATTTTCATCGTAAACGTTTTTACATTTTGTTATCTTCAAAATATCAAGAGGTCGAAAAATATAAATAACGTTTTTAGACATTATTTGTATTAACAAAAATGTTATTTTTTTAAAACAATTGTTTTGTTGAAACTCTTAGGAGCTCTTTTGTAAACTCTGATTTTATAATATATCGAATGTGTAACTTTTCAAAACGTCTCATTTAGAGGTCGTTTTCTGTAACTTGTACTTTGCGACTATGAAGTAGCACCCCCGGTTACCTTCCGTTGCATTTCGAATTTGGGGGTGTTACACCTATGAACCGATGAACAAGACTAATCGATGAACACTTATGACAACATGTATTTTGATGTTCTCTTGTTCGTCAATTAGTATTTTTCATTGGTTAGTGTTGTTCATTAGTTCATCAACAAGACTGATGAACATGACTAATCGATGAACACTTATGATCAAACAACATGTAGATTGAGGTTGTCTTGTTCATGATTTAGTCTTGTTCATCAGTAGTTAGTCATGTTCATCAATTAGTGTTGTTCAGTAGTTCATCAACAAGACTTATGAACTAATAACCAAGACTAACTAATGAACAACATGTAGATTGATTTTGTCTTGTTCATCAGTTAGTCTTGTTCATCAGTTAGTGTTGTTCATTAGTTAATGTTGTTTATTAATTTATCGTTGCTCATCATAATCTATGTTGTTTATCGGTCATTTTTTTCATCATCAAATATGATTAAAATACCATCTTTAATGTGTAATATCTCACTCGTATGACATCCAATTTAAGTGATTCAAAAACATGAGTAAGTGACCTAAAATCAATAACTTTTTATGTTTTACAATTTTTCTAATTCGAATTTAATGTTGGTCACATTTATAGTTAAAAATGCAACAAAATGCAATGCGTACATGTTTGTACAAAATTAACAAATTAAAAAAACATCCCTTTTTGAATCTTATATAAATAAAAGGATTTTTCTAACTTGTGCCCTAGAGGCACAAGTTAAAGAGGTTCTACTGCCTGCGTGTCATCTTCTAAATGGCTAGTCAATGGTTGTGAGGCCTGATATGAGGACCACTCAATGATTGTTGGCCATTTAAAGGCTGACACACAGGGTGTGTAGCCCTCTTTAACTTGTGCCCCTGGGACACAAGTTAGAAAACCCCTTAATAAAATTATTAGTGGTGCGTTGTTATACAAAAATTAGTGCATTTAGCTCAATTTTAACACTAAAAATCTAAGCCGGACATTTCATTAAACACCTTGTGTGCAATAAGTGTGCAACAAATATGACTAAAACGTCATCTTTAACGTGTGATATCTCACTCATATGTCATCGAATTTGAGTGATTTAAATTTCCGTGTAAAGACTGGCCAAAAAGCTACAACTTTAATGTTTTAAGTTTGTTAGTGCAAATATTATGATATTTAATCTATACAGTATCTTTGTGTTTTGGTGATGACAAAGATGTAACTTTTAAAACATTACGTAAAGTACGCAAGTTACTCGTATACATAAATCATCAACACAAACATTCATCAACTCCTCTCAACATCTTAAGTATAAGTATGCTTCAACACACAGAGATGTCGTCATCCTTATCTACCACAATTGGTTAACTCGCCCTTTTACCCAATTACCTATTACCCATTGGGTGGTTCACCCTTTAATCTAAAATGAGACTTTCCTATAAATACCCAAGCTATTTTTCAATGTCGGCTTTCCTCTTACTCGACACATGTGAAAACTTTAATAAAGGTATGTATATGATATTTGAGCATTTGGGAACACTCCAAATGTGGTTTATACTTAGAGAGGAACAAAAACGAATCCTCTCATTTTATAACAAAATTCCAACTCAATTCTTTTATCAAACGCCTCTAGCCAAGGCCAAAACTTCTTTCTAAACCTAGTATGAACATACTTTCAACATACCATCAAACAAAAGTATTCATTTAACCTTAATCCGGATTTATGTTGTTCCTAATCACGTAACAGGTTTTACTCCCTTATTGGTCAAACTAAGTCAAACGTCACTTTGCATAAACGCACCCTTTCCCGTTATGGGATATGCTTTACTTTAGATGCAAAGCACTTAGCTTGTTTGTATCAAGATGATTAGTGATCACATCCATTGTTGATTATCAGGGATTAAAGTCTAAATAACTCATTGAGTTTATGGTATTTGAAAGTTGATTATGCTTTGGATTTTGTCACTTCCCACACATAAAAAATGTTTTACATACTCATGCATTCCTCTATACCACACTTCTATATCACTCACACTTCTACACTCATTGATCATTTGTCAAACCCTTCTTATCCAACAAATGATTATACACTCATTCCTACATAATCTAAACATTCTATACACTTCCCTAAATCATTTCATAATCATGTTTGCCCACTCCTTTCTCTCATATTGGCAGCATGACTATCAACCAAAATCAATCCTTTGATTTCTTACTTACCATCATCATCTTAATACTTCTTCTTCATAAACCTTCACAAGCCTAAAACTTCCTCACTTAAACATTCCCTAATCTTATCCTCACATGGGACAACTCACATTCTCTTACACCATTGTACCTTGTGTACTTGTTGTCCCCCCAACATTCCAACATAGGCTCTTATATATCAAATCAAAACATTATCCATCACATATCTCATATTCAACATCTTCCTCATACAATCAAATTTGAATTTCACACAAAGCTTCTCCTATACACTTCTCCTCCTCACTCACATACCCTCTCAAGTTGAAATTCAAATTACACACACTTTCTTGTATACTACCCTTTGATCATTTCATCTCACCAATCCAACTTACCTCATCATCCTAACCATTCATTTTGAATATGATCTTAGGCTCCTTTCCATCACATCTATGACAACTCGCATACACCTCATTCTTATCGTCTCTTCTATTTCACACATGTGCTAATCTAATTTGAAATTCAAATTTCAAATTCTCCCCCATAACATCCACACTTCCTCTCCAAGTTTGGCATATTCTTTGAATATTCTTTTGTATCCTAACCAGCTTCTCAAACCATGGTTGGTTTCTAACTAGACCATTTACTTTAAAGGAATACTAATTATACCATTCTCTGATAGTTTTTCTATCTCTTTAATCTCAAACAAACGACCCCCAAATCTCTTTTAAATACTTTAAAAATGCTTTTATCAAATGGCTATTTGAGTTAGTTGACCTTGAGTGTATGAATGATTAAAAGGTCACAGCGTGAAGTATAATTGGGGGTTTAACAAGTAAGGGTATTTAAAATATCAAAATCCCAAAGAAAACAATTCGGGAAACTTGCGCACTAGCCATGCGCTGACGCGTAGGCAGCGCGCCAGTCTTGAATTATTTTTACAATCTTGGATTCTAGACCTATAAATACCCACCCTTGGCCTTTGTATTCCTCACCTCTTGCAAACATTCTTTCTTCTTTTTTCTCTTCGCATATCCTCTAAGTCTAACATCAAAGTGTTCTAATCTTCTCATCTTATCATTCTATTAAAGAGAACACATCTCCGCAAGATAACCACACAAGTACCTAATCCATACTTGTATTTTAGTCAAGGGTCTTCTTTCTCATATCCTTTCTATTAGAATCGAGTCTCTAGGCTAAGTTAGGGATTGATTTTTAAATCAAACTATCTTTCAATTTGGTTGTAAAGGGAAGTCTTGTATCCGAGAGATCAAGACTAGATCATTGGAGGTCTAGTTGAGGTTTTGGTTATACTTCCAAGGGGAAGTTCTTAGAGATCATAGGATATGTCAAATCACGGTTCTTTGGGTTGGATTTCGAGGACAAGATACCCTGGGTAGTAACTCATCTTTGTGAGCGCCGATCTTTGTGCATGTCGGTGGAGTTAAATTATAATACGTTTTATAGTCCACCATAAGGATTATACTATAAATATTATAGGTGTCATGGATTCACATCTGGACGTACGGAAGGACTAAACCCCCTTCCCAAACCAGTATATATCATGGTCTATCTCTCTTGCTCTTTCTCTATCTCCATATACTTATTGTTTCTTTTCTAAGTAGATCATCACACCACTTGGTTCCTTCGAGACTTGAAGTTTTGTACACTTCGAAGAAGTCAAGAAAACCGTATTCACCCCCCTCTACGGTCCTACAATTGGTATCAGATTGGTTTACTCAATTTTTCAAGCGTTAAAGCCTTCCCGAGAAGTCGTTTTAAGTTGAAAACTTCTTTTTCAAAAACTCAAAATCCTATCTCTAGTTTTTGAAAAAGTAGCATAAAGATCTATGGCTCAATAGAATTATGTTGAGGGGTGCCCTATGCAAAGACCACCTTTGCTAGAAGCCGACGGGTTTGGCTTTTCAAAAACCCGCTTTGAGACTTACATTAAGTCCAATGATATTGACTTATGGCAAGTTATTCAAAACGGTGATTTTTACTTCGAAATAGAAGACTCGAAAACAAAGATGATGAAGGAGACACCGTATGAACTTCTCAAGGATGATCTAAAGAAGCAACTCAGCAAAAACAATGAAGCCAATATGACTCTTTACAACGCCCTACCGCATAAAGAGTATGAATAAGTCTTCATGTGTAAAACCGCCAAGGAAGTTTGGCATACACTAATCATCACCCACCAAGGAAATTCACAAGTTAAGAACTGCAAGATTAATCTTCTCACTTAATAATACTAGAATTTCTTAATCTCTAATGAAGAAACTATTAATAGTGGCTTCACACGATTTAATGCTATTGTAACTAGTCTCAAATTTTTGGATACGGACTACTCTAGCAAGAATCACGTGAGAAAGTTTCTTCGTGCTCTATCATTAAAATAGAGAGCCAAGGTGATGATGATTGAAGAAGCCAAAGACTTGGAAACACTTCCACTTGAAAAGCTAGTCGACAACCTTAAGGTCTATGAAATGATCTTGGAAAATGATGGCATAGTTTCCACGACCACTACCAAAGAAATGGTTAAGTATTTAACCCTTAAAGCTAAAGTCACTAGGGAACAAACTAGTGACGATAGTGAGAGTCAGTGAGGAAGTGATAAAGACGTAGAAGAAGAAGAAGCTGAAGCATTCAATTTGATAGCTAGGATCTTTTGAAGGTTCAGCTGGAAGAATAATCGGTTTGAACGCGAAAATCGACTTGGTAACGGTGGAAATAGATTCGGTAAAGGCCAGAGTAATAACTTTGGAAACAAAGGCGGTGAAAGACAAAATGGAGTTTGCTACAATTGTAGGGTAGAGGGCCACTTTGCTAGTGAGTGTACAAAGCCTAAGGAGAATAAAGCCTTTATTGGAGGAGCATGGAGAAATAGTGAAGACGAAGACTAATGCGGTTGTTGTAAACACTAAAGTTTTACAACTCCCTAGGCAGAGTATCTAATTGTTGCAGTGTAGTATTGGCAAGACTCGGGGGTTGTTATCATTCTCTAGGGGAATAGTTTGTGAATGTTCAAACTAAATGTAACTAAGGTCTAAGGGTTGAGAGAAGATTATTTTTGTATTTTTATATTTTATGAAATCAAGTAAAATCCCAGGTTTGAAAGGGGTTTTGTTTTAAACTATTTAAACTAACAAACTAAATTAAATCTAAACTAACTATGTAGAAACTCGTATAGGTAAACAAACATGTTCACTTAATCATGCACTACTCCTTAATTTGATCCTCCTAATCCTATTACCCGTCACCCTTGTGATGTAGTGTGTAAGTATATCCTAATTCATGAACGAATTACACGAACCCGTCGTCTATGTAATATTCCGTTAAGGTAACGCACAAGTAAGGTAGTATGAAGACTATTACAAGGCCCCTAAGAGTACATTACACGTATTCAAACACTTAAAAGGTGATCAACCATATTAGGGCAAGGTAGTATGAAGACTGTTGCGATGGTATCATTTCTACACAATCATGTTTCCCTATACGTCTTCGCAAGCAATTTAGAAGCTAGTTTTCTAGAGCCTAACACGCACACTCATCAATAAGAAGCAATAGAATAAGGATTTACAAACTAAGTTTCATGCAATCATATGCAAACACTAATTAATCAAGCCTAGCATGATAAATGAAAGTAAAGAACAAAAAATCAAACAATACATAGACATATTGAAAGATTAAAGGATAAAATAACTTCCTTTAATTAGTCATGGTGTAATTGATGGATACAAAAGGGTTTGAGAACCCTAAAAATGACCTAAGAACTGATAAAATCGTTCTTCTAAGATACCCTATGAATTCTCCCAAGTTCCACATTTTAAATCACAAAATTAGGGTTTGTATATATATGAAAACAATTGCAACGGCGTCGCTTGTAATTTACGACGCCGTCGCCCCGCCGAATCTTCTAGGGCTTCTTTGAGTCAGTTGGTCCAGACGCCATCATGAATTTATTCTTACGCCGTTGCTTAAGCATCCTGACGCCGTCGGTATAAATCGCGACACCGTCTCCACGCACTATATGCACTTTTTTGAGCCTCTACGTATAAAGTTGCAATCTTGTCCCATTATTTTCCAAATTGATTTCAAGTCATATGTATTTCCTCCAAATGTTATCCAAGTGCTAAAAACAAAAAAATAAACGATTAAACACGTATTTTGGAATATTTGCATGATTTAGAGGGTTAAATGACCCCGAAAAGTGTATAAATGACAACTCATCAAATACCCCTACACTTGGGATTTGCTTGTCCTCAAGAAAATGAGCTTTTTTACCTAGTCAATAGTAATATCGGGGGCATTTAACTTACTCAATAAAGATAATTCATGGCACAACCAATTAGACCTCGTAATTAAAAGCACGAAAATTATATACTAGCATCTCACATAAGTGTTTGGATTCTCTCTTTCTCTCGGGTGTATAATGAATTATAACAATATGGGAAACGGGAAAATTAACACTCGTTACCTGTCATAGTATATAAATTATCATAACCTTGGTAAAGGATCAAACCTCCATCACATAGGCATAAGCACCTAGGAATTACTATCAAAGAAGTCTTTAAAGGGTTGTGATGTATGGGTCTAAGTTAAATGGAAATAGATGGAAAATGTTTGGGTAACTTTTGGGTGAATTTGTGTGGTGGTGAGTTAACTATTTACAAGAATACATGCGAAGGCGTTGCTTAGCCAAGACTCAACCACACTAGGACAAAGATATACAAACTCTACATCAAACTCTTTCTTTTCTTTTCTTTGACTCTTTTTGACATATAAACATAAACATAAGTGTTGGGAATTATACATTCCTGACTTAGTACCGTTAGTTATATACTTAGTACCGCTAGTAATAGTTAGTACTGACAGTACAAAATGTTAAGTACTGCTTAGATAGTTAGTACCGTTAGTATAAAATAGTTAGTACCGTTTAAGAGATATGCATGAGATATTATAGGAAAAGATATGCATTATCTTTTACGCGTTTTGTAAGCCAGGGTTAGGGTTTTCCTTGGTGTATAAAAGGAACCCTCACGGCATAGTTTGACATATCAGTTCATTGTCAATCTCATAGTTAGCAATCAATATAAAAGCTTAGTTATCAATATTCATTGTTCTTCTTTGCATTATAAGTTAGATTCCGCATAACTTATAGTGTTCTTAATCATTGTTTCTCCTGTAGTTTGTGTGAATCTATTCATATTAGCTACAACCCTTAACAAGGTAGTAAGATCTATATTCAAAGGGATCCACAAGTGGTATCAGAGCCTGTAGAGAAACTCTGAGTAAGAAGAACAAAAACCAGTTATAAACCTCTATCTTACAAAAATATTCAATGGCTGGATCAGAGGATGAAATTCCACCACCACCACCACCATCACAAACACCAACACAACAAACCCCTCACACTGTTTCAACCATCAAACTTCCTATTCTTAAGAAGGGAGAATATGACATATGGGCCATGAAAATGGAACATTATTTGGCTCATACAGACTATCCTATCTGGGAAGTTATTCAAAGAGGAAATGGTCCTGTGAGTGTCTCAACTGATACAAATGGTTTAATAAAGGTTCTGCCTCCCAAGACTGCAGAAGAAATTTTAGCCAGAGAAAGAGAAAGAAAAGCAAGGACTACCTTGCTTATGGCTTTACCAGAAGATCATCTTGCTAAATTTCATAAAATGACTGATGCTAAAGAGATGTGGGAAGCTATCAAATCTAGATTTGGTGGAAATGATGAATCAAAGAAGATGCAGAAGTATATTCTAAAGCAACAGTTTGAAGGCTTCTCTGTATCAAACTCAGAAGGGCTACATAAAGGCTATGACAGGTTTCAGAGTCTTCTGAGTCAACTAGAGATTCATGGTGCAGGCGTTTCCACTGAAGATGCAAATCAGAAGTTCCTTAGGTCTCTACCTTCTGCCTGGTCTCAAGTTTCCTTAATCATGAGGACCAAGCCAGGAGTGGACAGTCTCAGTTTTGATGATCTGTATAATAATCTTAGAGTCTTTGAGTCTGATGTTAAAGGCTCTACTGCATCATCCTCTAGCACACAAAATGTGGCATTCGTTTCAGAGAACACTAGCAGTACTAATGATGTTAGTACCGCTTATGGTGTTTCTAACTCTTCTGGTCATAACTCACAATATGAACATACTTCATCATACTCCTTACTTGCAAATCAATCCAGTTGTCCACAATTGGATCATGAGGATTTGGAACAGCTTGATGAGTTTGATTTAGAAGAAATGGACTTGAAATGGCAGGTAGCCATGATTTCCATGAGAATGAAAAAGTTCTACAAAAAGACAGGTAGAAAGCTACAATTTGATGCCAAGGAACCGGTTGGGAACCATCTTGTCGCGATCGCGAAGTTGCAATTAATCCTAACGGTAATGCTCCATTCATTTAGAGAGGTATAAGTTTTGGGGTTTTTCCGATGGATGATTACATTAACTCGACACATTGATAAAAGATTAAGATTTCCAGGTATAAAAGTTTGATGGTTGGTTAAATAAAATAAATCGAAAAGGTAAATGCAAAATAGGTATATATTTAGAATATATTACGTAAGGAGGACGAGCGAATATATAATACATGGCGGATATCATATATGAATATGTAAATAGACGAAGTCGGAAAACGAGTTAAAGTATGTAGCATATATACATATTATATCACTCATGAAAATAAAACAAGGATATTAAGCGCGGCGTGTACTTTTATTTAAGAAAAGCGGTATATAAGCGATGTGAGAAAATAATTAAATAACATAATTCGACGCGTGTTCGAAAGTCACCAAATGAAACAAATAAAAGGTTACTAGTTGAAAGTAAACACACGTTTTAAAGCCTCGAATTAGATAAAAGACATTTTAAAAGTTTTTACGAAAGTTATTACTTTGTCTATTAGTCAGGACTTATAAAATAATATTTTATAATTTAATATTTCGTTTTCTTGACGAATTTTAATTAAAATAGTTACCTCTTTTGTAAAAGTATTGTTTTCGTTTAATTACGGGTTATTATATAATTACGATTTAATAAGATATAAAAACTATATAACTTTGTCCTTTTTATTGGATTTTTAAGATAATAGAAATTAAAAAGAAAAATTACTAAGTATATAAATCATTAGAATTTTCGGCATGACCCTTTCGTATATTCGACATTTCCATATTTATAAAGTTCAATATTTTTCTCTTTTAATAAACCATTTTATGCCGCAATTACTTATGTTTTTCAATATATAGCTAAACTAGATCATGTATATAACAAAAATAAGCATAACCAAACACACCCTTATTAGGGCTGTTAAAACCAAACACCCTTGTTGGCAGTTTTAAACATAAATCCAAACGCTCCCATTGGAGCTGCTGTACCAAACGCACCCTTACGGGTCGCTGGGCAGCGAACCAAACACACCCTTAAGGGTGTTAAACCCAGATCCAAACACCCCCTTTGGGGTCGAAAACGCAGAAACAAACACCCCTCCTGCGGGCGTGTTTTTATGCAGAAACAAACGCCCCTTTAAGGCATAACATGCAGAAACAAACACCCCTTTATGGGTGTGTTTTTGAGCCGATTAACAAATAAATAACACGAAAAAGCAAAGAGAAATATGATAGCCACAAGCCCGACACCCGTTGGGTGCGGCTGTGGTGGCAGCCAATCCACACCGAACACCACTATAAGTGGTGTTTTTGGTGGCGAAACAAACACCCATATATCGATGACAACTAATCCGAATCAAAAGAACCAAAACAAGGAAAGAAATAAGCTTAAACAATCGAACCCATTTTAGATTTAATATTAGTTTTTATAAAAGAAAATAACCATCCAAATCGGAAAATGAGGTGTGAAGATTGTGATGGTTTCGGTGGCTGAGATGGTTTGGAGTGGCGGCTGAGCCGCGTGGAGGTGGATGTGGTGATTGCATGGAGATGGTAAAAGATGGCTTTCATAAATCTATTTCACCTTTTAGAAAGTCATTTAATAGAACAACAACACTTAGAACAAATTTTTCAAAACAAAAGGTTAATACTGCTGAGGTAAATGCAGTAAGTGCTGTTAAGGGAAAATAGGAAAAAAAGAGAAAAGAAAAAGGGAAACTGCGTTAAGCCTTATCAGGGTTGTAGTAGGAGACGCAACAAAAGACATACTGGCACAAGTTCTCCAAAATACAATGGTGGATCAAGTCCTAGATAATTGCTACATTTCAAAAGATCCACTAGGCAGACTCAAGCCTAAACAGACTTGGGTCCCTAAGAGAATCTGATCTCTTTTATTTAATGTGCAGGATTATCCACATAGAGCTTTACAGAACAAAGGGATTTTTGATAGTGGATGTTCCAGGCACATGACTGGAAACCAATGAGCCTTACCTTATGAATATCAAGACTTTAATGGTGGCCGCTGTGCTTTGGAGGAAGTAAAGTACGATAACTGGTTAAAGGTAAAATAAAACAGGAAACTTAAGGAATTTTGAGGATGTGTGCTTTGTGAAAGAATTACAAACATTTCAATTCTCTTTTCTTGTGTCACAGACAAGTGTGACAATAAGAACAAGAGTTCTTTCACTGACACTCTGAATGTCTTGTTTGTCTCCTGAATTTAAGCTACACTGAATGATATCAAGTCTTACTTAGAATCCCTATACAAAACAATATGTACAGCTTTCAATCTAAGGAACATTGTTCCTGTTCTTGGAGGTTTAACCTGTTTAATTGCAAAGGCCACAGACAATTGATGAATCTAAAAGAATGGCATAGGAGGTTTGGTCATGTTAACTTTAAAAAACATAAAACAAACTTAATGAAGGGGAAACCTTGTAATAGGTTTACCTTCAAGAGATTTTTCAAAATGACCACAAACTTGTGTTTGCTTGTCAAAAGGAAGCAACACAAAAGCCTCCTGTATTGAGTGCCAAACAGTGAGCTATATTAGTCAGCCCTTACTGCTTCTGCATATGTATTTTATTTGGAACCTACATCTTAAGGAGGAGTTTATAAACCATAAAGACTTATTGCCTGGTTTGATCACTGATTATTTTAGCAGGTTTAAGTTGGGTGTTCCTTCTTAAGAACTAAGGATAAACTATTGGAATCTCCTTAAGACTTTATAAGACAAATTGAGAACCCAATTAAATCAAAAAGTTAAATCTATTAGATGGGATAATGGTACCTAATTAAGAACTTGAATTTATTGAATTAAGTGGGTCAAGGGATCAAGAGGGAATTACAGTAATGCCAAGAACTCCACAATACAAAATAGATTTGCGAAACAAAAATAGACCTTATTGAGGAGCTGCTATAATTAGCTAGCAGATTTCATTTTTTACCTAACACTTTTTGGGCTAAAGCAGTTAGTACTGCTTGTTATGTCCTTAATAGGGTATTAGTGACCAAGCCTCAAAATAAGCGGTATAATTGAATTGTACTTTGTCAGAACTGAATACCAATTGGCTGATATGTTTACTAAAGCCCTATCCGAAGATAGGTTTCAGTATCTTGTCAGGCGAATTGGTATGAGATGTTTGACTCCAGCAGAACTGGAGGTTCTGACAAATGAATCTGCTTGATACTTCATCAAACATCAACATGTACATATTTTTGAAAAAAGAAAAATACAAAAATATAAAATTTCAAAAAGAAAATACAAAATCAAAAAATCAGAAAATGTTTCAAAAAATATTCTTCTCGACATGTCTCTTGGAATCGATAACATTTACGTACCTAGAAATGTTGATTAATATCGACACGGGCGTGTAAATGAAGTTCGAACAGGAGTTTCAAATGCTTTCAAAACATGTCATTTCTATTTTTCTCTATGACTTGTAATCACTCTCAGATTGCAACTCGGACCCGAACGACAAAGGAGAGTGTACGCATAAGTGCGCTTATCCTTAGCGTTAGAAGAGAAGTCTTCTAACATTTGGTTTTTCAAAAAGTTGAACACAATTTTTCAAGAATTTCTCAATGACGATTCAAAATCTTTCAAAATTGTGTGTTCAACACTCCATCCCTCATATTGTTTTACAAGACAATTATTCTACATTTGGTGTCATTTTTTAAATGAGTCAAAGTTTGAGGGGGAGTTTTTTCTGAAAAACAATGTTCTAATGATTGTTGGATACATCATAACAAGATAATTTTTATGTATTCGGCACATTATGAAAAGTCTTAATAACAACAAAGTAATAATGATGACAATTCAATAACGTGTATGTTATAAGATGATTAGGTGGTTAAGCACAATTTTTCAAGAATTCTTTGATGACAATTAATAATCTTTCAAAATTGTGTGCTCAACAATGCTAACCCTTAATTTTATATTTATTTTCTAACCTCAATTTTATATTCATTTTTTCAAATTGGTATCACTGTTTTTAGTGGTCCTGTTGGCATGTCAAACATATTGTAAAATGACGGGGGAGCAAGTTTAAGGTCATGTAAGTCATGCTAAGAAAAAGTTTTCCCCCATGGTTATTTCAAGACAAATTTTAAATCACTAAAGTATTTCAAAAACTAAAGTTGAATTTGTATTTAAATAAGGGGAGAAATGTATATAAAATATGATTCTTGAATTATATGAAGTGATCTTATATCGACTCATAGTGATAGATACTATTCGAAAGAGGTTTATGGGTACGTTTACTCATTCCCCTACAACATCTTATTTTCACGAAGATTCGTAGTCTATAGTGGTGGTTAGGTTAGGGTTTGTCCTCATGATCAACCAGAACAGGAGGGACATCAGTCTCCAGATCAATCTACCCATGACTACTATAGGGAGAAATAGCAGCCTTTGGTATGTTTGGAATGTATGTGATATGGGAAGATTGGCCGACCTAAGAGTGAGCTAACTCTGGGGAACATATCACAAACAAGGGGGGTGGGTGGTTTCGTGGGATGTGAGGAGGTGAGGGTCTTCTAGTTGGGGGAGAAGGAGTGTATTTGGTACATTGTGTGTTGGTCGGTTTTGATTGGTGGGGAGTAGAGTATGTGTAGGATTGTTAGGGCTTTTGAGGTTGGTTAGAGGTAGGTTCTTATTGATATTTTCTCTCTATAATGGTTTAGGATAAATTGAAATGTTATGCTATATTTTGTTTTGTGGGTTCACCTTCAATGCTTTAAGCACTATATTACGTATTGTGTTATTTGCTCTATTGATTATTCACTATTATAAGTTTACTTTAAAACTGATATCTTGATTTATTATACTTGTCATTAAAAATATTGATGCTCTAATTACCAAATTCTCTCATTCTAAAATTTGGTTTAAACAAAGAAGGAATTATTCTATTCCTGGAAATGCCGACTAAGATTGAGCTAACACTGGAACAATCACAACAAGGTGTTAGTAATAACGTCTTGGTAAGCATTGAAGGGGTTGAAGAATGAAAAAGAAATGTATGGATAAAGGGTGAAAAGAAAGAAGCCCTCCACACAACTTAGGCAGAAACCGGGTCAATACATATGCTGTCAGAATCACAATGTTGATTGCTGACATTGAAGACGACATCATGGACCCAGTGATGCAATGCACAACCCTTCCTAGCTATTCGAGTTTCTCTCAACAGAAACTTGTCTCATTTGTCACGGAGATACACACGACTTCTATTGACTTTCTCACTCCGAGTTAGTTAATATTGAATAGGTGGCAGTCTGCTCCAGCCTCCGACTACTAAAACCAAAACGCACTAATCGAGTCTAGAGCCAAGAGATCAATAAAATAAATCTCATTAGGACACATTCCATTACTAACACTTGTTGAACACCAATAAGTTCACAAGCTGTTAACAAGAGTCCTACGCATTATCCTTGTGATTGTGCCAGAACATCCGAGTGATACTTATGTATTCACAATGAAGATGGAAATCCTGCTTGAGCCAGCATCAAACAAGCTCTTGGAAGGTGACTTGCGAGATTCTATATGAATCGAACTTGTGTTAACTGGAAAGAAACGATGGTGCGATTCAATGTGAATCAAACTTGTTCCAGTAAATGAATTGACGACTTAATCAGAAAGATAGTAACTATCTGATTCACTCATATTGTGTTGTCTGCTTTGAGACATTTTGGTATTGAGAACTATCAAGTACGGTAAATCTAATGCATCTGCGTTAGAGGATCTAACACTTTGAGCTGGAAACCCTGTCAAGGAGATTCTTTGAATCTACCTGATCACAGGTACAGGATTTATACTGTAAAACGGTCCTACAGAACCGGAGGTTAATCTAACCAAATTCGGACGAATGATAAAGCCATATTCGTTCACCCGCTTTTTTGCTAGCTGTTTTATTTTAGGATTCATATAAAGATGGAGATGGTGATGCCTCATTCCAGCTAGAGTTGGATTCACTACCACATGCTCATGCTCAAACTACAAAGACATACTATAAGCATTAAAATTCAAGATTCATGAAAGCTCAAGATTAAAGACAAAGACTTCTGCACGAACTCTGATATACAAGATCTTCCTTCAAGATATCAAGTTTATCAAGGGAGATTGTTAGCAAGCTTTCAAGATGATGCAAAGTATGAGCATGTTAGTCAAGACACAAGATCGCAAGGTGGCAAAGACGATCAAGACGGAAGGATAAAGATTTAAAGATCTTGGACGAAAAAGACAATGACAAAGGCTAAAGATCAAAGATCATAAAGCATGAAGGAACAAGCCTACAACGTAGACAGAGATAAAGATCACAAGAGCTTAACAACAAAAGCAATCTCATTGATCTCACGAAGGAGTGTCACAATGAACTCACTTTGGGGGAGATTGTTAGCCTCAAAATATTGAGTCGAACAATGGAAGTTCGTTCATTAATTATATTAGGTCTCGGTCATTAATTAATATACGTTGTAATAGGCTAGACGGGTAAACGGGCTCTTAAATGTAAGCTAACTAGTCACGTGTATCGGGTGAAAGCCCAAGTAATCCCCAGCCCGGCCCGTAGAAATACTAACGGCATGTTAGCCTTTTAGTCTAGGTATAAATACCACTCTCCATGGATGGAGAGTGGGTTGGTTCATTTGTAACTCTTTTTCATTTGCAAGTAAACTCTCCCAACTTCTAGTTTCTCTCTCTACTTTCTCTCTCTGCATTTCTTCTTATCATCCAATCTTAATTTCTTGTTCTTAATATGAAGTGAAGTGATTGCTAGGATTCGACATATTTACTAGCTTAAAAGTTAGCTTCAAAGTGGACATTTGTCATTAAAAACTGCTAGTGTATCTTAATTTCATTTTAGCTTATAAAAGTTTTTCAACTTATTTTGTTAGTTAAAACATGTTCTCATTTGCTTATCAAGTCTAGGTAGCTATAGGATTTCAGCTTATTTACTTTTTATTTGCTTATCAAGTCCAAAAAGACCAAACAGTTTAAGCATATAGCCTCTTAGTAAAACCTAGACTGTCATCCTTTTTTAGCATTTTCCTAGCTTATTTTCTAGTTTTAGAAAAAGTTGCTTTATTAAATTTACTTATTTATGCTTATATTTTAGTTTTTTAAAAGAAAATTTCAAAAAAAATAAATAAATAAAATAGTAAGGTCCAGGACTTGAACCTGTGACCTCACCCTCAACACACACGTATTTAACATCAACGCCTACTACCAACATGCCTTTGGGTCTTTTTCGGTTATACTTTGCAAAATTTAATATATAAGGGGTGTTGGCCATATAAGCTTACAGCTTATATAAGCTTATTTATAGCTTATTCGTTCAACCATTTTTCCAGTTAGCATTTTCTTAGATTCCTCATTACTCAAAGTACTTTTCTTGAATTATTCAGATTTTTCTAAATTAGTTTAATATTTTTAATATTTAATTTAGATTAAACGTGTTTTTAATTCATAATAAATTAAATAAAAGTAAAAAAAATACATTTCTTTTTTCTAAAATTTTCTTTTATCATTTAGGACTTGTTAAAATTAAATTTGCTTTTATAGGGTTAAAATTTGATGTTTTAGGTTTTGAAGTCGCGTTTTATATTCTCGATAACATTTTTTTTCGTGATTAATTTTTAAATGCTTTAGTTGTTTGCTTAATTTTACATGTTTTAGCGTTTTCATTAGTAGAATTAGAATCCAAACAAAAATCTTGAACTTTTCAAAAGGTTAAGGTTCAAAATAGGTCAAAATGAGTGTAAAGTTGTTTTGGGTCATTAACTTTAATTTGTCAATCTCTTTTTAAGTGGTTTTAATCAGTTTTTATAAGTTTTTCAAGTCTAAATTGAGTTTTAAGGTTGTGTCTACAAAGTGTCTAAATCTGTGGCTTTAACATCTTTTTAAGCTGTTTTAATTTGATTGTTGCTAAAAAGTTGTTTTAAGGTCTTGTTTAAACTTCATTTTGTTTCATAATGCAGTAAGATAGAGTTTTGTTAAGTTTTTTTAAAGTTTTTTTGGTAACATTGTAATCAATTGTTGTTTAAGTTTAAATTCTGTCAAGTCTTTAAGTCTCATTTTCTAAGTTTAAAAGTCAAATTTTAATAGCAATTTTAGATTAGTTAAAGTAGGTTTTAGCTTTTGAAATTTCTAGCATAAGTAGTTTATAGTATAGATTTTATCTGTTTGAGCTTATTTTAAGTTTTAATTATAATTTGCTAGCTGAAAAATAGGCCTGCAAAAGCCCTTTTGTCTTTTAGAAAACATTGAAAAAACTTAGTAGCTACTGAGTGTAATCATCATTTTCACCTAGCTTTTTCACAGCTTATTTAATTTTCAAAATGTTTTCTGATTGATGATTTAGATAGCTTGTTGTATAAGATTTTCAGTGCTCTAAGTCTCTAAGCCATAAGGATCCATTTACTAGCTTAAAAATAAGCTAGAAAATGCCCCCTTAGGCTGTTTAGCCAAAAGTTTTGGCCAATAAGCTTATTTGCTTTTCTGAGCTTATTGGCTTATTGGATTTGCTTTAGTTGTGTTTAGATTTGCTTATTAGGATAGGTTTAAGTGTTGTTAGCTTATTTAGTTTAGATTAGAGCTTATTTAAGATTATTAGCACTTTTAGTTTAGAATTTAAGTTCAAAATGCCTTTTAGGTAATTCTGTCATTTAATCTTAGTTTTAGCTCATATTGTTAGCTTATTTTTGTTCATTAGTGCTTATTAGGGTTTAGTAATCATTTGTTTTTATCTTATCTGTTTTCTTAAATGCTTATTGTGTCTAAAAAAGTGAAACAGTTAGCCTTGTAGCCCTTAGTTAAAAAAACTAAGTACTGTCACTTTTAAGTGCTTATTTCTAGCTTATTTTAGGTTTTTATAAAAAGTACTTTTTCAAAAGTTGCTTATTTTCAGGTCTTAAAGATTTTTCAAAAAGAAATTTCAAAAAAATAAAAATACTTAGGAAATTGGGAAGTCATGGGTGAGCAAGGCTCGAACCCGTGACCTCCACAACCTCTACCAAACATTTTAACACACCACACACAACCACTCTGCCCTTGGGTCTTTTTTGGTTATGGTTTGCACAATTTAATATATAACCCTTTTTGGCAGTTTTAAGCTATAAGCCTTTTTCGGCTTATTTCCATCTTATTTAGATAAGCTGGGGGACCCAATTTCTTTTTCTTAGATTTGGCATTCTTCAAAGTACTTTTCATAATTTTTTCAAAATTTTCATAATCAGTTTAGTATTTTTAAGCATGAGTATTTCTAATTTAGGAAAGTAATTTATAAAATGAATTTTATAAATAGTAAGTTTAAAACTAGTTTTATTTAAAAGGTTTACAAAATTAATAAAGGTTTTTATAAAAATAATAAAATAAAGGTAAATATACACTAAATAATAAAAATAAAAAAATTAATAAAGGGGTGTTGTTTGGCCGGTTAAAAGAAAAAGAAAAATAGGAAACAAATTTGATTACACTTAGGAGTCTAGGTATTATAAATACAAAATCAAAGAAAAAGAAAAAAAAAAAAACTAAAACACTTTCTTTTCTTCCTTTTGTTTTGTTCGGCCGAATCCCCAAGCAAGAAGAAGAATTTTTTTTATCAAGAATTAAGGTTGTGATTCGTGTGTACTCGGGTGAAAGGTTTAGGTATGTTTTTTAATTAAGTTTTTGTTTAATTTTTCTTATAATTATTAACTTTAATTGATGGATAAATTAGGGTTTCATTAAAATCCAGTAAATATGTTAATATGATCATTATTAATCAATTTGGATGTAATTAATAGTGTTTGGATGCGTTTGATTAGGTTTAGTTTTTGTTAAATTCAGAATTAAAACTGGGTAGATTTTTAGGTCATCTTGTAAGTGTCATAACTTGGTCATACGAATAGCTTTTATTAATTTTCTTGAGCCTAAAAATAACTACAGAGAGTCTACTTTTTAACCCCATTTGTTTCAGGAATTGAAAGTGAGTGGAAGTCAATCAAAATAATTTTACAAGATTCGTTGTCAAATCTGAGTTTTGGGGGCAGATTCTGATTTGTGTTTGTGAGGTCAAAAATCATATCAAAACATCTTTTTAATTGATAGGATTTCTACTGTAGCAATTTCATGATGTGTATGATTTTCTAGAATATTTGTAGAATTTTCCTAAGTGTTTAAATGGGTTTGATCAAGCTAAACTCTTTGATGGTCGAATCAGATCCAAATTTGAGTACTTTGTGATGTTGAATTTTTATAAAATAGTTAGGCTCAACATTATTTTTCTAAAAAATCACAGTTAAGTAGTCATCACCCATTGGGACAGGTTAGCGGAATGAAAGGGAGAAAGGCTTCATTTGATCAGTTTGCATTTTATTTTTAGTCATGAAGGGACTTACAAAATTCTACCGCAAAAATGGATGACTTGGATAAGATGATTAAGAGTATTATGTATAAGTGAGATATGGGAAGTTGATTAAGGGTTATAACATATATGAACATAGAAGTTGATGTTAGTCAAGATTACAACCCATTCTTAATATATATAATTATTATATTTTTATATATTTATATATATATATTTATATTTTATATTATATTAATATAATATATACTTATATATATATAATATATAAATGATATTGCGTATACGTAAGCAAAGTATCATACAAATTTTTCTTAGGAAAGTATATCAAGTAATCAAACCACGGGGTATCGTTTTCTCCTCGGTGAGAGTGTGAAGAAATTTAATTTATGTCGGAAGTCGAGCTGATAGTCAAAAAGATTTGGATTTGGTTTCTAATTCTAATAACGTAAATGGAAATTAAATTTAAGGCACGCTAATCTAAAATGCACAATTTAAACATCTAGCATTATACGATAAACAGGAATTTTAACCGCGACTAAAACCTAAATTATCAAATTTTAACCCTAAAAATGCAAATTTAATTTCTAACAGTCCTAAATGATAAAAAATAATTTTATAAAAAAGAATTATATTTTTTTGACTTTTATTTAATTTTTTATGAATTAAAAACTAATTTAATCAATATTATTAAAAATATTAAACTAATTTATAAAAATTTGAAAAATTTATCAAACGTACTTTGAACAAATCTAAACTTAAGAAAAATAAAATGAGAAAATAAGCTGAAACTAATAAGCAGTTATAAAGCAAATAAGCAAATAAGCTTAAACTGAAAAAGATACTATACTAATTAAATGATGCATGCATATAAATGAAAAAGACCCTAGGGCAGATGGTGATGAGAGTGTGTGTTAAAGTGTTGGGGTGTTAAAGGGGAGGTCTCGGGCTTGAAACCTGTGGCCACCCTTTTTAAAATACATTTTTTTCAATTTCTTTTTGAAAAAACTAATCAATAAGTAAAACAATGAGACTTTAACAAAGGAACTTCTTTTCAAATCTCAAAAATAAGCTAGAAATAAGCTGTACTAAAACTGACAGTTAGCAAAATGACTTTAAAACTAAATTTGTTTTGACTTATTGGGCTCATTAAGCAAAATAAGCTCAAGACTGAAATTAAGCATACCAAATAAGCTTGAAATAAGCTCAAGAAGCACAGCAGTACTAGCCTTGAGTTAGTACTGCTAGGCTTAGCAGTTAAGACTGCTAAGCTTATAGAAAACTCAATAAGCTCATGAAAAACCCAATAAGCTAAACACAAGCATAAAGCTAGACCTAATAAGCATAAGTGACCACATTTGAGCACACATAATAAGTTGATTAGCTCATTAAGACCTCAAACATATTGCACAACTTTTGAACTTAAAGGGAATTTTGACAGCTTTTAACACTACTTTTGACACAAAAATAAGCTTCAAAAAGTTTATATCAAAACCTAAAAACTAAAAACGGCTAAAGTCTATCCACTAATGAACACCTAAAATCTATTTTTAAGTAATTTGAACTAAAAATAAGCTAGAGAATTAGCTGTCAAAGGAGATAGTTTAAACAAAATATTTTTGGCTTTTTGATTTTTTTGACAAAAACTAAAAATTAACAACTAAGACTACACACTTTTGACACTTAACTCAACTTATGAAACATTCATTTTAGACTAGCTTTGCACAAAAATACTAACTAAAGAGTAATTTTTAGGAAAATTCCCTAATAAGCTGATAGAATGACTTTTTAACTTTTAAATTTTGCAAATGAGCTCAAATCCTTAAAACATTGCTAAAAACATGATAAAACTGATTAAACATACTAAATAGACTGTATTTAAGCATAAATTCATTTGGCTTCACAGCGCAACAAAAGATGGCGGTAGTTAGCAGTTTTTATACTTTAAGTAAAACTGCATCCTAAAACACCCCTTTAAATCTTAAGTTCCTACTTAAAAGCCAAAACAGAACCTAAAAAGCTGATATTGATGAAAACACTGATGAATTGCTTTAAGTGTTTTTTATCTGACAACACTAAGCAATAACTCTTAGAAATATAAGAATATTAATAAGTTTAATGAAAAAGCTATATTCGCTCTCACCTCTAGGGACAGAATTTTATTAATCATAAAATAAACTAATCTAATCTAGAAACTAGACAAATTAAGCATTAACTAGACATTATAAGCAATAGTAAGCAGGAAATAAGCACAAATAAGCAATCTAATAAGATGGAATAGAAAATAAACTAGAAATAGGAAAAGTGAATATACCAAGTCCTTTGCTCAAAACAAGGACATTAATTGCTCTTAAGAGCTAGTCAACAAGCTCCAGCTTATCATAGATAAGCTGGTGTGGTCATAAAAGCCCTTCCCAAATTGGCTTTTCTTCCAAAATAAGCTAAGGTACTTTGAGAGTGATAAATGAAACAAAAAAGCTTAGATAAGCTTTTGAGAAAGCTTATCTAAGAAGCACAGGTTTATAAGAGCTTATTAAACTTATTTAAATGACTTGAAGACAGATTTAAGCTTAATTGCATAAGAGTAAAATATATTAAAATTGACTTAAAACTGAGATTTCATTGATATTAAAAAGGTTACAAGCTTGAAGTTAAAATACAATTTAAAGGAAAATAAGTAGTTAAATAAGCATAAATCTACACTACTCCTAAACTACCTAATGATTACAAATGAAGAATTCAAGCCCTATTTATAGAAGAACCAAGGTGCAGGGTGTGCTTTTTGTGTTAGGAGCCCATAAGCTTTTGATTTTAGCATTCCATTCCAAACCGCCTTAATCTCTAATCCATCTGATCCCTTGATTTGATGTGACGTATCATCTACCAATGAATGCCTCTGCGATCGCCACCGTGTCAAGTAAATGTCAGACGGTGTCAGGGATAAGCTTTCTAGAAGGTCAGGAGTGAGCGTGTGATGGGTGAATGGACGTTTACCCTGGTTAGTTGTTTCTGTTGTAAAACGAGGGAGGGAAAACGAAGGTCAACAGTAACTTTGACCTGTTTTTTTATATATCAAACTTTGACTTGACCAGGGGAAGGGATTGGGCTTGGTTGTGGGCTTTTAGGGTTATGGATTGGATTTATGATTTATGGACTTGGTTATTTATAAGAGGCTTAGATTTAGGCTTATATTTTGTATAGATACAAATTCAATGGGCTGACCCGGCCTAATAAAATAGGTATTTGTTGACACATTAAGGATGTATACGCCTTTGGATTCGGTTTTTTGCGCTCTTTCCATTCCTTTGCTCGGTTTTTTCCGATTTGGCTTCATTTTTGTCCTTTTTTCTAAATATCCTTACATGCAAGACACAAATCACAAAATATACATATACAATGCATTTCTTATGTATTTTTGGTCATTATTGGTCTTTTTAGCTTGTTTTATTAGGTAAAAGGTATGTGTATTTAAGCACATATTAGATGTCCATCAATTGATTGTTACATCGTCTTGGGCATTTAGCCTAATCGCGTGTAACACGTGTTTTTTTTATGTTTAGTTGATTTCAAGGAATTCGTAAAGTAGTTGTGCATCAGATGAGTTTTATAGTCCCATTTTTATGTTTTTATTGGGATGGAATTGATGCAAAATATGTTTTGAAATGTTTCATTGCTGTAATTATGTGTTTTAATTGCTTATGGACATTACATGACTATTATATGACTATGTGTTACATGTGTTATATGGGATCGGATGAGTACACCTACTCAGTGAGATTGTGATATTGATTTGGGATCGGATGAGTACGCCTACTTAGTGGGATCGGATGGGTAGTGCCAGCTATTCTAAGCCCGAATGCAAAATTAAGTATGTGAATATGTTGATTTGATTTTAGTTGCATGCTAGCATAGGTTCATGATAGTTCATTGTTGTCCTACCTTGTTTTGATAATCACAATGATAGCGAGTATTACTGCATGTCTAATCCTATGACTCTCACCAACATTATTGTTGACGTTTTTAAGCATCATTTTCAGGTGAGCATAGCAAAGTTAAGGATGTTAAAATTTGTGGCTAGAGAGATCTTAGTAGTTGCATGATGGAGTCCTCTTTTCTGGAGTCTTCATTTCATATTTTCGTACTTCGAATATGTATTATGTGTGTGATTAACCTCAATACAAGACCCCTTTTGTGTTTGGTATCGTCATAACACTTTATTTTCAATCTAATGCATTTTAGACATTCTTTATTGTTGACATCAATGTGTTGTGATGATGCCTATCTTGTTATGCCTCGTGATTCTGCCTTGGCAGGGTGTGACATGGATGAGTTTAATTATGATAGAATTCTACGTGTCTAGGTCTTAGGAAGAAGTACCGCCTAAGTCTTAAGAATGATATGCTGCCTCATGATAAGTAATCATTGCACTAAATAAACAAACCAACATTCTAATTAGATTAATAATGGTTAATACAGTTTTCTTATATTTGGCTAGACCGCTCTTTTATCTTCTGTTAATTTGCTTACGTGAGTTTTAGTGTCTTGAATTGGTTTTAGTCACCACTAAACCCGTGTGAGTCTCTCAGGTTGAAAACCCCCCATATCCATTAGATTTAGGATTAACATAGGTTTAGCATAGGTTAAGCATAGATTAGACTAACTTAGATTAGAAAACCAAAGTATTAATAAATTGAAAGTGTTTCTCGCTCTTAGTGATCAACACCTTACTTACCACAAAACTCTTATCGATCAGGTACACTGCCCGTGAAAGTGTTGTTTTAGTTAAAGTCGGCAAAATATAATTTTAAAACTTGAAAGAATAAATTACACCTACACGATGACATAATCAGTTTCGTTACACCTTAGCCTACCCTGTTAGATTAAGTCCATTTATCAGTTGCTAGCTACTTAAAGTGTAAACTATGTATTTCCCGAGTCTTGTGTCAATTTTCTATCTTTGGTAGAAGAAATTTGCACATTGCAAATGAGAATGTATAAAGTAGTCAAAACTCATGTATTTTTACTACCATCACAGTTATTGGTATGTCCGAAGAATGAATAATTATCGAAGGAATTATCCGAAGTTATTACACCGAGTTTCGTAGTTAGTATATAAAAAAACGAAATAAAATTCGAAATAAACTCACCAACAAAAAAAGAGAGAAGTTTTGCGAGATAATTGTTTAACTCAAAATGCTTAACCCCGAAGGAATTATATCTAGGATCGATTATTACGTTGATACATCTTATAAGGCAACGATGTAAAGTTCTTGTAAAGATATAGTGGTAGATATCTCCACTTGTTTTGTAAAAGTTTGTAAAGGTATGTGGAAATGATTGGAAGTTCGTTACGTGATCTACCAGAACACTCAACTTAGTTGTTGTTTATTTATCAAAGATAAAGACGTTTGATGTAAGTATGTACTGTGCTCACGTGTTTCTATGGTAGAGACTAGGTCAGAGAAGAATGTGGTGCTAGCACTTTGCCTTATTTTGTTTCTTGGACTTAGTTTATTCGTTTTGTAATTTTTATTTAACAACAATTTATTTCCCTTTCGCCTAAACTTATATCCTTGGGTTTTTACTCGATCGAGGATGTGAATCGAGTCATGCAATTTGGTTTGATTCTCCATATCGTTAGGCCTTTCGTATGAGGTTGGATGTCAGCTTCATGATTGGTTTATATTACTTTTGGTGAAAGTTTATAGAGAGATCTCATTTTATATCTCATCTTCAACCTTGAAGCTCCGCTGGTTCAAACTCGAAATGAGGTATGTGCATTGTAACACATATGTTCTATTTCTCGTAAGTAGGCCTGTATGTTGATGATTTTTCTCAGACCTGCTCGTATTGGTGTGTAGCGCTAGACTTTTCGGTGAAAGATGTGTCTAAGGAGAATGACTTTAACCATAAGCTTTCATAATCAAACACCTCATCATTTTGCCTTCTATAAACTTGTGTATACTCTTTAGATACTAGTGGGTTGTGAGATATTGTATCCATTGCGAAGCCTTCTGTATTGGGATATCATACGATCTGAACTCATTCCAGAGCTAGATGTTGAGCGAATTTAGTTACTATGTTACCACATAGATTAGTTGAGTGATTTGAGTGTTGTCAGCTTCATATTTCTTGAGGTCTGTTTGGCGTTTATACTGGTAATAGATCAGAATAATGCTTAAACGGAAAATATCCTTAGGGATGCAATTTTCATAAACTTTCTTCTAAATGGTTACATGGAGGACATAGTTAGGATTCAAGTGAGGGGATAGATTTGATGACATCAAAATAACACTCTATTATATAGATCATTTATCCAGTCTTTTTTACTTCGTTTTACATTTTATGGTTGATATAGAATTGATACTTTAATTGATTAATAGTTTTTTATTTTCTGTTATAATCTGAGTAGAATGGTGAAAGTCTGAGTGAAAAAGGCTACGCATTATGAGCCATAACCGAAGACAGCAGTTCAAGATATCGAGATCTACAAAATTTTTCTGACCAGAACTCACATAAAGGTCAACTATCAGATTTCTAAAGTATTCGCCATTTATCTAGACTTTAAGGACTGAACTACTCTGACCTCTAGAAGAATTGCGCCCCTTTGACATTTGCAAGGAATACGTCGTTTTCCACTCATCAACGAGTACGCTCCGTTCTATAATTATGCTTTGGTCAACGGAAGAACAAGCTTGTTTTACCCAATAGCGCCGAATCTAGTCAAGAAGGATACGCATATCCAGCGCCTAACTTCACGTGCATTAGGCATCTGTAGTTTAGTTGATATCTATATAGAATATGGAGCTATGATGGCGGAATTTGTGTGCTAAACCGGCGAGAGCAGAGGTAGTCGAGCGCTGCGCCAAAACTTCACAAGAAAGCGCGTTTGACCAATTCCCAATACGGCGTATCAATTTGCTTCTATACGCCGTATCCAGCTGGATAAGTATTCAAAGATACAGTAATAAATGTAAATTGGGAATGATATAACTGATTGATTGAGAACTTAGCGCACACTCCAAGGAATCCAGCCTTATACGCCGTATCATTCAAGAAGCATACGCCGTATCTAAAGACTTTGAAGAACTCAAGACCATTGCCTGACTTTGAAGAATACGTCGTATATGATACTTTGGTCAAAAATCAAGAAAAAACACAATTTCAGCGGATATGGCGTATCTAAAAATAGATATGGCGTATCCACGGATATGGTGTATCCAAAAAGTAGATATGGCGTATCCAAACCTGCTCAAAAAATTCTAGAATATTTTATTCGTAGAGCCTACGCCAAGCAAATCCCGATACGCCGTATTGAGTTCCAATACGCCGTATCGGCCAATTTTCATAGTCTATAAATACCAAACCCTAAACACGATTTAGGGTATGCTTTTAGCTGCCAAGTTTGATTTCTAGAAGATTTATGAAGCCAAGAAGGTCCTGAAAAGTGGCCCGATCAATGGGAAAACTCTTGCAATCTCTACACTCCACTATACACGTTCGGTTAGCTTTATGTTTAATCGTTCATTTATGATTTCGTGTATTGTTACAATGACCATCGGCTAATACCTTTAGGTATTAGCCATGTTTATGACAATATAATGTATTGATTTGTCTTTATATCGATTGTTCCTTATTCGTTGTATGTTGATTATGTTTATCACTTCATACCCGTGTATGTGCTTAATTATGTGTTTTTCCTATCATTCAACCGGGTCTAGTCCTACATATTTAATGCGCTGCAACTTCGGTGTTGTTTGGGCGTAGGCTAAGAGTTTGGGATGGAAACATATAACGCTTATTCATATAACTAGAATAATAGGATCACCAATAGAAAGCCCTGTTTTGATCTATGGTTAAGTGGATAGGTAGACTAAGCCGGTGACTTAGGATTACACATAACGTCTTGTTTTGATAGGTAGTTAAGTGGGTGTGGACTACTAGTATATGAATTTCCATTAAGCAGTAAGTTGGTAAAGCCTCTATAAGCTAGGATTCAATATAACCACCAATATAGTTTCCTAGATAGATTATAATCAACGGTGTGAGCTTTATGCGGGTTTAGGTTAATTGTGACAGGATTAACTAGCAACCTTACTTTGGAATGATAAACCACCAACGAATTAATACAATCATTGCACGAATAGACAATCAAGGCATACTATTAGATTAAACTGGCTAATACGCTTTCCTCACATTTGACTGCTTCCCAATCTTTTGTTAATCTCTTGTGTGCGTTATTTGTTATCACCTTAGGATAATTAAAACTAAACTTGTGCCAGTCTCTTAGACTGAAAACCCCCCTTTGATTTAGTTTAAGTTTAATTAAATTTAATTAGAATAATTAGGTTAGATTAGTATCAAAACTAAATAATAAAATACCAGTAGAATTAAGAGTTAACTTCCACTCTTAGTGATCGACACCCTACTTACCAACGAAGCTACATCTTGACCGGGTACACTGTCTATTAAAGTGTTGTTTTTGGGTATAGTCGCCATAAAATAAATAGTAAAACTTGATACATAAATAACACCTTCACAACAACACATCAGCATACAATGTCTACAAACCATTAGAATTTACAGTACATTCTATATCAAAGGGAATTGAACGTGAGACCACGTAGGTTGTTAAGAATTATTCAGTGATTACGATTGTAAGATTCGATATCACCTTATAAAAGCAAACATTGCAGTAGATGCTCTAAGTAGAAAGGATCAAGCTAAGCCTCTCAGGGTGGGAGCCTTAGTGATGACTATTAATTAAAACCTATCGCCACAAATTCATGAGACACAAGTAGAAGCTCTCAAGAAAGAGAACGTTAAGGATGGGAACCTTCATGGTACATACAAGGATTTCGAGACTCGTCTCGATAGAACTCTCTGCATTAGGAGCAGGAATTGGTTATCACACTATAGAGACTCAAGAAAATTGATTAGGCATGGGTCGCACAAAAATCTAACTATTCCACCCACTCTAGGATCAGATAAGATATATCATTATCTTAAGCAGTGGTACCGATGGCTTACCATGGAATCAGACATCGCCACCTATGTTAGCAAGTGCTTGACATGTCTAAAGATGAGGGACGATTATCAGAAACCATCCGGTTTACTGGTAAAACCAGAAATACCGCTTTGGAAATGGGAAAATATGGCCATGGATTTTACCACGAGCCTGCCAAAGACAACAAGCTGTTATGACATAATTAGGTAATCATGGTCATCAAAGGAACTATGCTGACATGAGACGCAAACCATTAGAATTTCAGGTTGGAAGTAAGGCCATGTTGAAGTATCGCCATGGAAATGGGTGATACGTTTTGGCAAACGGGGAAAGCTGAACCCTCGATATATTAGACCTTTTAAAATTCTAGTTAAAGTAGGAACCATCGCATATCGACTTAAACTCTCGGAACAACGAATCAGAGTCCATAGTATGTTTCACGTCTTAAACCTAAAGAAGTACTTATCCGACGAAACTCTTGCCATTCCGTTGGATGAAATCCAAATCGATGACAAGCTTCACTTCATCAAAGAGCCGGTTGAAATCATAGACCATGAGGTCAAACGTCTAAAATGAAGCTGTATCCCGATCGTTAAGGTACATTGGAATTCATAAAGAGGTCCCGAGTTTACTTGGGAGCGTGAAGAGTAAATGCTAAAAAGTATCCACATCTCTTTGCTAACCCTACATCAAATCTTACGCCTTCAGCTTTGAGAACAAAGCTCTTCTAATGGGTAAAGTATGTCACACCCTATAAATTTCCGGTCAACATTTTGATCATTTTCGTTCAATATTTTTAATTTTATAAGTTGCGTGCTAATTTGACGTTAATCCGGGAAATTGTCCCGCATAAAACTAAAAATCGTTATCGGAAGCGTTCCAACGCCGGACTGAGCTTAGTCTACGTGAATTATACTTAATAAAGTTATTCTATGTCATTTTATGGTTTACGAATATTTACGTTTGCGATTTTTATATTTTTGGCGTGAGTTTACGTTTTTAGCGTTTTATGTCAAACGGAACCTCAAAAACTCACCACCTTTGCATGTAAACTCAAATTATCATCCACTATTATTAAACTTTCAAAAATTTCGAAATCCTTCCCCTAAACCTCCAAAATTTCGGTACAACACATAAGAGAAA
Source organism: Tanacetum coccineum (assembly GCA_026074375.1). Taxonomy (NCBI): domain Eukaryota; kingdom Viridiplantae; phylum Streptophyta; class Magnoliopsida; order Asterales; family Asteraceae; genus Tanacetum; species Tanacetum coccineum. The sequence continues at coordinate 31,655 of BQNB010007310.1, read as the reverse complement.
GAAGCAAAAATTTGAATTTCAAAAACAAGTCACATGCATGTAATGAGGGATAGTGACATTCTTGTCTTCACCCTCCCATGCACTAACATTTTCTTACACACCCCATGTGTCTTGGACCACTTATGATAAGCCATATTGAGCCAACCTTGGAGCCAAAGAAAAAGTCTTGGTCCCCCTTTCTTTTGTCCTAGCCGAATGGCTCACCTAAGCCACAAGGGTGAGTGGTTCAATTTTTCTACTAAGCCATGGCTCTCTTAAACCCTAAATGTCCACCTATATAAACCCTATTATAAGACTTTAGGTTATTTCACACACATAAGCCTCACTAAAAATTGTTTTCTCCTCTCTTTTGACTCCTTTGAGGACTCGACATACAATACACACACAAACACTTTCATAGTTTTGATTTCTTCCAAGATCCAAGCATTCCAAGATGATTTCAAATCACATCTAAGGTGTTCCAAGAAGGATTTCTTTGATTTTTAGGGGTTTGTAAGAGTTCAAGTACTAGGGTTTAGATTTATTAAATGGGTTTACAAGATTTTGTTGTGGGTTTTAAAGATCTAAGGTTTCTTAATTAGATCTTGTGTCTTCTTCTTGATTCATCATCTTTGTAAGCCAAATTTTTGATCTTTTACTTTCTTTTCTATATTATCTATGTTCTTATTTATAAATCATTAAGATCCTATGATGTTTATGTTATTTCTTTTCAAAGAAGCTAAGTGAGCTTATAAAAATAATGAAGTTTTTAATGATCTTGAAAAATATATATTGTTGTCTTGGTGAGGTTGATTGTTCATGTGAGTTGCAACAAAGATTATGATGAGGTTAGGATAGATTAAGAGTGGTTTTGTTGGATGGTTTTGGCAAAAAAGAATTTAGGTTAGACTAGACACTATGGCGGTGTTATAGTTGAGTTTATGGTCAAGTCTATGGTACATTTTCAAAAAATATATGTTGATGATCCGAAACTATTTTGAGGTTAAGGGGTGTTTAAAAATGTTTTAAGATGCTAAAAGTTAAAGAATATGATAGTATACGTTTCCCTGGTCGTTTTGGTATAAAGAACACGAAAATCGGCCTTATAACGAAGAAGATATGATCAAATGAAACTTGAAACATTTTCCGGCAAAACTATTTTCGTGTCGAGCAGGTCAGCAGCTAAAACGGCCATTTTGACCCCTTTCGAGTCCGTTTTGGCCAATGTGTAAAACACAAACATAGCCTAAAATGACGTTTCCCTTCCAAACTCGTGAAAGTTGTGTTAAAAATGCTTTATGAGTGAGTTAAGCTCTAGTTTTCGTCAAGTTATTTTCGGACATATAATTTTATATATGAAAATGTTTTCAAACGGGTTAGGTCCGTTTAGGTCTCGAAAACCTTTGAAAATATTAACGTAGCTTTCTAATATATTTACGAAGGGTTAGGAATTTTCTAAAAAAAATAATAAGTCGTCATCGTTTAACGTTTCTAAATATAGTAAGGTTGCGTATATTAGCGATATGGGAATGGAAGATAGACGTTAGGGTTTCACTAGTGCGTTTATGGAAATATGGATACGGCAAATATCGAAACTAAAACTTCCCTAAAATAGAAACTTTCTATAAATAGTAACTTTCCGTAAATAGTAACTTTTCGTAAGAACGGCGTAACATTCTCGTAAACCAAATAAGTTCGTAAAGACACGTTTTTTATAACTAAACTAAAGCACAATCACATATGGATGTCTATTTCGTTTATAAACGTTTTATACAACGTTTCGTTATTTATTTATCGTTTCTAAAGAGCGTCTTTTAATTAGGTCGCGATTAGATTCGCTCGATATTGTTATTCACTTCATTGAATTACTTGCTCACCATTTGCCTAAGGTGAGTTCATAGCCTCAAACTTTTGCTCGTTTTGAATAAATATTTTATAACTTTAGGGTGAGAAACATTGCTTGCTTTTTAGAACTGGACACAAGTACTTTGCGTGAGATTTCCCTGTTTATGCGTTGCCTAAGTTAAGCGTTGAGACCACTATTGCCCGAATTATTATGAATTGTTAGTTACATCTATCCGATTTGATTGAGTAAGCACGAGTGAATAAATAGATCTATTGGGACTAATAATCCCCATCCGGGTTTGGTAATTCTTACTGGTCGGGTACTTGATGGACT